>UELU01129651.1:0-7500 GCA_900490025.1 Megastigmus dorsalis
GGAGGGCTGAGCGCATCGCCCTATATGTATATATACAGCTCACTCTCTACGAGCTTTTCAATTTTTCCGAAAGCCGATTGCGTGCAATCCGTTTCTTTTCACGATCAGCACAAGCGGACCAGCAATTACTCGGAAGCTCGCAAGACGTGCGAAGGATACGAAGAGATTAGACGAACGACGAGTCGATTCGCTGCTGCCGCTGACTCCCTCCCCCCACTTCGTCCCCCTCCGACTGTAACACGTCCGCCCCCGTGTGTTTGCTGCACATGACTCAGATGTACGTCTCGGCTTGGAAGCTCCGTATATACATACATACATAGAAAAAGCGAGATCGGGAGAGAGAGAGAGAGAGAGAGAGAGAGAGAGAGAGAGGATGTAGAAGAAAGTGAGATTGTTCGTTCATCCGTGCAGGAGAAGTAACGCTTTTTACTGCCGACCTGAGAAGTGCGACGTCCGTGAGATATTTTCTGTCTGGAGTTTCCCTCAGGTTTCTCTTTCTCTTGCTCTCTCTCTGGTTCTCTCGGAGTCTCCACCTCTGTTCGCGCGACTCGGCGAAATTTAATTGTGAAGTCAGACTAGCTTGCCCGTAGTTGGCCGCGAACGTCACGTAAGCGACTGCAAACTAAGTAAGGAAAGGGAACCATTTTAGTGAGATTGTTTATTGGAACGGTGCAGAATTCTTTGTTACTACCTTTTTTTCCTTGCTTCCGCGTCGCGGTCGTTGTTCTTCTTCTCCCTCACTCTCTCTTTCTTGAAAAGTACACACGCCGCCTTTATTCAATTATTTTAATGGCTGCAGGGGCAGCTTTTATTCTTAATTAACTGCAGGAATCTCGAGTTTGCGCGCGTCCCGGGCACCGAGCGTCGATCTTTTATGTTGATCTCCAATTTATTTCGCAAAATTGAGTTTCTCCGCGCCTTGACTGCGTGGCCTGCGTCGCTTGCTTCTCTCGGTCCTCTCCTCCACCGCCTCACCCACGCAAAAAATGAAAAATAAGATGATCGTAAAGTGTGATCTGCATCCAATATTCTTCCCGTGGGAGTTTGGAGCGAGATTTTTACGAGGAAAATTCAACTCCGTTTTGTCGCGCGCGTGTCTTTTAATTTTTCCAAAAAACTTTTACCGTGCAGTAGCGGCGATAAAACATATGACGCCAATACCCACAGCTTTTATGGCTAAATTCTCTTGCTCGCCTCCCAAATTCCCCGAAAAATCAATCGATCTTCCACTGCAATAACATTAATTAATAAATCAGAGCTGCAGCAATAATCGCGGCTGCGCGGAAAATGCAATGAAATTTTCCGAAAACTACACTCGTAAGCACGCGGCGACAAACAGTAAATCTAAAATGCAATTGTTGCCGAGAGGAATAGTTGCGGTGGTTTCGCAATACGCAGCTAGTGTTAATAATACGAGCTGGCAAAAGAGGCTATATACAGTGTGTTGCGTTGTAATACTAGATTTGAACCTATTAGAAAGGTTTAGAAAAGAAATTATTGGTTTGCATGCCTCCATGCTTAGTTTTTCTACTAAAGATTTAATGCTATGAGAGGGGTATAGGTCAAGATCGAGAAGATCTTTAATCAATTTAGGCCTGTCATCGTCGTATAGCTATACAGTGCAAACCTCTAATAAATCCTCTGTAATTAATTTTGCATAACACATGTACATACATTGTATGTAATTATCAAGGCTGAAATAAACTTATAAAAGGGTTTAACAGGCCTTCATAAATGAAAAATACAAAAAAAGAGGCTATGTACGCATGTACAGGCACGTGCTGTGCGAGGGCGGCGCCGGTGGCGTGTAAGTGCAGCGTATCGGTCATTAGAATAACCGCGGAGCAGCGGCGGCCAAATAATGCTGTAGCCTCGATCCACTGACAAGACAACAGGCAGTAGTTACAAGCAAATGTGGTCGGACAGCGCGGCACAGCTGCTCGGCAGATCGCTACACCGCATGTAACCGCGTCACAACTATATCGCTTCTTGACGCGGCTCAGGCGTCATGCACCCAGAGCATCCACACACATACACAAAAAGACCCGCGCGCGCGGACTCACTCGATACGCGATTTATCTATGCCAATTTAATTGGAAATTGAAAATCAACATGCTTCATCGAGCGCGTGATTATTGCCGATTCGAATCGCTCCGTCGCGCTCCGACACACACACACACGCACACACATCCATATACGTATGTACACGCGGAAAGTAGCTGGCCGCGTGCAATGTTACAATCGAGTTTGCTCTTGTCTATAAATGCCGTACGCGCGGCCTCAGTCTATCGCTCTCTGTTTAGAATTTAGCGAGGAGAGCACAGCTGCCAAGTTGGAAAATCAAAGCGGCGCTCTGCCCTTTATCACTAGAGAGTGCAGGGACGGGCCGGACCGGGTCGCAGTATATATACGAGCGGAATTCGCGGCATGAATATGATAATGTTGAGATATTTTCGTTACCGGGGGAGAGAGTAGCGCGCACAATAAGTTTACCCCGAGAATAGAGAAGTTTCCTTTTCACACACGCTGCGGGACCCTTTTTTCTCCCCGCGAGCGTATATACGTGACTGTGTGTGTGTGTGTGCGCGCGATGTATTCGTGTGGGAAGGCTCGCGCGCCATGAATACTGAATCCCCCTCAAGCAGCAGCAGCAGCGGCGGCAGCAGGAGCAAACCGCAGCGACAGGGCAGCAGGAGCGCGCAGCGGCCGGCATAAAAGCAGTCGACAAATGTGCCAGAGGAAGTTCCGACGAAGCTCACGCGCGCGATAAGTTAGGCGACTGTGTCGGCGAGTTCCGTTCGAGTTCGAGTCCCCACACGGTGTCGACAGTGACCGCTCGCTCGGTTACTCGGCTCCGCTCGGTTTCACCGATGCGCGCTCGCTCCCTCTCCCTCTCACTCCCTCCGCTCCCCCGGAGTGTCGCCGGCCGCCTCTCGGACGCGAAACTCGAAAACTCGCACTCGCTCGCGCGGCGGCGGCGGCGGCGGCGGCGGCGGGCGGCGGAGGGGCCGAGGGGGCCGTACAGCCGAGTGAAATAAAATCGATATGCCGCGCCCGACTCCCTGGACTCGACGCGCCGCTACTGCCGCTGCTGCTGCTGCTGCCCAGACACTGACCCCCTCTCGCGATTCTTGTCCCTCCGTGTCGCTCGTCCTTTCGTTCCTTGTCTCCTTCCTCCTCCTCCTCCCCCTAGTCTTTATCGGCCTTATCGAGCGATATCTACTGCAGAAAAAATGCACGCTTCCGTACATGGCATTTGTTGACGCGTAACGAGTGGCAGAATTAAGGTGGTCCCGCTCAGCCAAACTCTAGCTCTGTCTCTGTCTGTCTGTCTCTCTCCCTCTCTCTCCCCCCGTTTTAATTGAATTCGTAGTTTACGCTTTTTTGACCCGCTTGTACATGCATGCATGCGTGCGGTGCAGTACCGCAGTCTGGCTCGCGGGAGCAGAATATACTCGGACGCCAGACGCGCGTGTAAATATTGATTTATTCAGCGAAATTTTTTGCCAGCTCCTCTACCAATTCATCAATCAAGATCCGGTGAAATTTAAATACCTGCGGCCCGCCCCGCAGCAGTTCGACTTTTTCGAAATGCTGCTGCGCCAGCTCGTTCGCATTTTTCGGAAACACTGCGAAAAATTGCGTATATCGAAGATATAGAGAGCGAAAAAAAAAGAGAGTGGGAGCGCGAGTGAAATCAATTGGACGCCGCTGGAGCAGCAGTTAGCCAGCGTCGCGCTTATATGTTGCGAAGAGACCAGCAACAAAAACAGAGCGCACGGTCTGTCGCGTACCACTTTGCAAAATGTTTTTCCCATTTCTCGCCCTACTGTAACTCGATTTCTGCAGCGCACAAATTCAAACACACTCCTATTCGTTTGCGCACGAGGCAAAACTGAAAAAGCGGCGCGCTCTCGTCTGCCGCCTCTGCGATTTGACCCAATGTTTCGAAAATAAAAGTGCAGGGGTAGGGGGAGAGTTGCTCATGGAAGAAGGCGCAGCGCGTACGGTTTCATTGCACTCTGAGCTCTTATTTGTTCGTCCGCTGATTCTTTTTGCTCTCGGCTTTAAGGCGCTCGTGGCCGCGCACCTTAAGCTTTTGATCTTTCTGTTTTCCCGTGTCGCTTTCTGCCTTAACTTTTCTCTCTTCTCTGTTTCTTTTCCTGCCCTCCTCACCCGTTCGCTCTCTCTCTCTCTCTCTCTCTCTCTCACTCCCTTTATCTCTATCTCTCCCTCTCGGTGTATCTGTGTGTGTGTGTGTGTGTGTGTGTGTGTGTGCGTCCTACACGTTTTCGCCTCCACTTCTTAGTTCGACGTTCCACGGAATGTACCAGAGATAACGAAGGATTACGCGGGAAGCTTTTTATTTTGCGAGAGTGTAACGTGACGAGAATAAATGGCGGACGTATCTTCCTCCCCCCTCCCCCCTACTTTTGGCTCAAAACAGTCCCTCGGCAACACACACGCCCTCCACATACTCGATCTGACCCGTGAAATTCTGCGCTTCAATGATATCGGATATTTCTCTCCTTTCTCGCTCTCCTTCCATCCTTTTTTTTTCACCCTTTCACTCGCCCGCCAGAATGTGTTTCCTCACGAGTGAAAACGACGTTGATGAAGGTTATTTCGTCCCACGTCATTTTCTATTTCTCGCGCTGTGCAAAAAACGAGCGCTCTCGCAATGCACACCTCATGCACAGCGATACTTGCGATTCACGAAACGATGTTGCTCGCAGCTTCGCACTCTCAATTATATAAGTGATTTTGATTGGCCGATTGCTGCCGGAGCAAAAAAGAAACTCTCCCACCTGCAAATTGGAGCGAACTTTGTGTAAATGTACGAAATGAGGAGAAGCTGCTCCTCCGTAGTCGTCGAGGGCTACATCGGGGAAAAAGCGGGTGCAAGCACTGTTAATTAAGCTGCGCGTGCGTTGCATGGCTGCATTTTGTTGAGTGCGCGAGAGTAAGAGAGAGTCAGAGAGAGGCAGGAGCAGCAGCATTCCGCAGCTTAGCCGGGAGCGATCAAGACGGATGAAGTGCAAGAGCCGGGACGGCGACGCGTCGTGGAAGCCACGATGACAAATGGACTGTCGCAATGGCAAAGATAGAACGTTTCTTACGGGCTGCTGTGCACTAGCAGCGCCGGGGCCTAGCTTCTTCTTCGTCTTCTTCTTGCGGGAGCTTTTTCATCCCCGCCGCCTCTCCTTTACTCTGCGCGTCCCTCCTCCTCTCTTCTCTACCGACTCTCTTACGCTTAACTCACTTCAATGATGGATTCTTATTCTCTCCCCCTCTTTCCTTCTTACACGTATATACGTACCGATTCTCCTCGCGGGACATCGCGAGGTTCGTTTGACAAGGCGGCCACCGCATGCATTACCGCGTAGCCAACTCACTTGACATTCCACGCTCGCGGAATATACAAACGAGAGATTTGCATAAGGAGCCGTGCGCGGTGCAGGCGGCGTATGCAGGCTCTACTCGTCGCGATACCGGTGCTATACCGAAGAGGAGGTGGGAATTTATACGGGAGTCGATTCTCGATACGAAGCTCGATGGGGAAGGTAAAGCGTAGTGAGTCCGGTGCTGTATGCGCGCTGCCGGCACGAGCTCAGCTCGTTTTTCTCCGGCTGCTGCTAAGTCCGCCGATACACCATTTATTTCGAGCTGGTGCGCGCCGCGCTGCTGTGTGTGTGTGTATTCCACTCCAGAGCTGGTGTACAGGAGCGCGAGCCTCTCTACAATTGAAATTTCATAATAAATGTCGAGCTAGACTGCGCCGTACTATGCGCACAGCCAGCTCTCCGCGGGCACAGCTCGTTGCGCTACTCCTCTCTTTTCTACCGTTACTTCGGCTTATTTATCGAGGCGACCGCGGCCGAACGTGCACGGCCAGCGCATTTGCAGACCTGTTCTCGAGATAAATCCCCGACCGATTATTTCACACGAACGCCCCTCGTCCTGGTCGTCGTCGTCGTCGCCGTCGCCACTGTGCGCGCGGAGCTCGCTATTGACGAGGGAGCAGGGACGCGGGTGCAGGGAGCGGAGGCCGGTGGCAGCAGCATCGCGCCAGGGCTGCGCCAGTCCTCGTTCTACGTGATTTAGCAAATGGGGAATGGCTTATAAATGGGCCGTTTTTCAAGAGAAATTGAGCCTTTGTTTGGAATTATATCGCTTTTTCAGGTGCGGTCGCGCGCTATTGGCACAAAAATTACCGTAACTCGCCCGTAGAGCCACAATGGCCCGCCGGCTCCCTTTATCGCCTAACAGCCTCGCGTACTCGTCTCTCTCTCTCTCTCTCTCTCTCGCTCTCTCCCACCCTCTCTAGCTCTTTCAAACCTTTTTTCGCTTGTATCTCTCTCTCTCTGCGAGTGCGCGCGCACGCCCGTTTGACCTGACCCACCTATAGCATTCCGAGATGAAACCAGCACAGCTGCACCACACGCACACTCCTGGAGCCAAAGAGAGAGAGAGAGAGAGAGAGTACCACCACTTGACCAGCAGAGCGAGACGAATCAAGATCAAAAGACAGACTCGCTGGTGAAAAGGCCGAAAAAAGAGGTGAAAGCGGAGAAAGAAAAATAAAAGTCGACTAGGAGCGACAATGCGCGAGAGCAGCAGCTCGGCTGATGATAAAGGTTAGAGAGTGAGCTGCGCAGCTGTATAGAGGAAAACGAGAGGAAAGAGATGGGAGAAGTGCAGCGCGCGGCGCGGCAACAAGCCCAGCCGCCTGTATATTTACTCACTGGGATTCCTTTTTGCCAACTCGCAAGCGCATTCCGGGCCATGCCGGCCCCCCGCCGCAACACCAACGCCGCGAGCATCTACCAGCAGCCGGAGCTCGACGCTATATGCTCAAGCAGGCCGATATAGCCAGGCCGCTGGCCCCTGCGAAAACTCACGTACCAGCCAATCCCATACATCGAAACTCTGCAAATGGATTTGCTCACCTGCAGACTCGATGCAGGATCCGCGTGTCGGTGTGTACGTGTGTGTGTGTGTGCGTGTGTGAGAGTGTTTGTCTGGGTACACAAATGGAGCTCGAGCTGAAATTGGCGTTTCGAAATATTTCACGCCCGTGCGAGTTGAAAAACGAGCGAGAGGGAAAAAGGGAAAACTATTTCTAGCTGCTGCCACCGCCGCTGCCCTGCACCTCTGTAACCAATCGCGGGCTAAGCCCCGGGGATAATCGCGTTAGTTAACCTATGTACTGCACTGGACGTTACATCCGCTCGAGATGAAATTTTGTTCGAAAGCTATCCTTGACTGACATTTCCAACATTTTGGCACTTCAGGAAACCACCATCTTATCTTATTAATGGAGCCAATTTACTGCTGTACTTGTCCATTTCATAATGCTAGTTTTTATTTATACGTCTATCAAGACCAAAGAGTTTCTATTTTATTTCTAAACTTCGAAGATTCGAAGTAGCTAATTATAGTTAATTTCTTTCCTACACTTTAGCAAACAACGGACATTTACAGTACAAGATAAATCAC
>UELU01129651.1:12500-44976 GCA_900490025.1 Megastigmus dorsalis
AAAATCAAATCTTGGCAGGGCGTCTTTGCGCTTCGATGATTCCCGGACGATGGTCTCGCCGATTGATGATATCGAATCAGAGCGCGCACCGCAACCGCAGAGATCGATTCCGCGGACTCTTTAGTTTCGATGAGACTCGAATAATTCCTCTTTGCCTTCCTCCTTCATCCCTCGATTCTCCTCATCCTCCTCATCCTCCTCATCCACCTCCTCCTCCCCGATCCACCTCCCGCAGTCCCGGATAATTAAGGAAGTTTTGTCAGGACAATCAGAATCCCGGTTTCTCTCGTTCTGGTTTCTGGATTTTGCGATGCTCGCACGCGCGCGCGCTTCCCCGAAGGACGACGCGATGAGCTCCATCCAGCGGTCTACCAGTTTCGCCGAGGAATGTCAATACTACGCGAACTTTCCAATGGCGAAAGCGCCGAACGAAAATACGAGCGTCTCCGTCTATCGCTCTGTTTACCAAACTTCGCCTTCGTGTCTCTCTTTCTCTCTCTTTCTCTCCCGCCTATATAATACCAGCGGAGCTTCATTGACACGGTGCTGAAAAAGCTCGCGCGCTCCTCTCCCACTGCAGTGGGCTTTTCACTTAATTTTTACTCCCCACGGATTTTCCCCTAATAATTTCCTATCGATAACGAAAATCGACGACTCCTTTGCGACCCAATAATTAATCGGACAGTAATTGCTATTTGATTTTACCGCGGAAAGGTAATGATTTACATTAAAAACAGCACTCGTGCTTTTTAATAATGCAGTCAGAAAACAAACTTGGACCACTCGAGTTTGAACGTTCTTTCAACAACAGACTAATTAATTAATATGTAATGGTGTTGATAAATCGGTATAAATTGGATTTTTAAAGATTGGCCAAACGTATATATATATCTCCGGGATTGGTGTAAAAATTTTATGCAATCAATTTAGACCTGCAAATCTTCACTGCAATGCAGACACGTAATTAAAGTACCGCAAAACCTGTTTGTTGAGTTAATTAAAGTATTTTCAAAGGTATTTTCAAAGGTTAAAGACTTTTATCGAGAAAAAATTCCGGAGGTACAAGTGCCATATTGCTTTTCATGAGAGAGAGAGAAAAGCCAAAAGACAGAGAGAAAGAGTCGGAGCAGCAGAAGCGGGAGCAGTTTGACTCTCTCTGTCTCTCTTCCGTATTGTCTTTTCCATTTTCTACGCGTAGGGGCTCTGCTTCACCTTCGATTCTCCTCGGCGAGTCGCTTAATGGAAAAAGGTTCCCGGGGGTCCGCTGAAACCTGGCCATCGGAATCTCAGAATATCCCACCTGGGATTTCGGGACAATAATTCTAAAAATATTGCCCACCTTATACTCGCTGGGACTCGCGCCAATGGCCAGTTAATAAGCTCTTTTCTCTTTTATTTTCGTTTTTTTTTGTTTTTTTTTTTTTTTTTTTTTTTGTTGTAGAAACACTCACAATCGCATCAGCATAATTACATATTGATAATGCATAAAGCAAGAATATTTGGGGGAGAGGTAAAAAAGGGAGTAGGGAGTAGAACTCGATAAGCGATTTCTGCTTGGAAGCTGGAGCTGCGTGGCACCGGCTGCAGTCTTATCGCATTTTCCGACGGCTGAGCAACAATGTACTTAGAAAATCGTCGAGAGGCGCAGCTAGTAGAGTAGGAGCATCGGGTCACGATCGATCGATCGTTCCTTCCCTATAGCTCACCTCGTGCTGCAGCTGGCTTTTCTTTTCCTCGGTTCGCGCGTCGCGTCCATCCTCCTTCCTCAAATATCGCAAAACTTGATGCTCTCTTCGCAGCCGCTTCCTGCACAGAATCCCCCGTGTGTGTGTGGGCGGGTGTGCGCGCTTCTCTCGCACGCCACGTCCAAGTTATTGCAGCGTGTTTTTATTGCACAAGTTATTGCACATCATGGACGCGAGCGCGGACCGAAAGCCGGAGACGGACAACAAATTCACCTTCTTACCTCGGCTATATTCGCCCCCTCACCCTCCCTCTAAGCCCGTCCCCTTTTTTATTTTCCTTCCATCCATGTACTTCATTTTTTTATTTCTCCACGCGATACTTGTCCCTTTCTCCCTCCCTCACTCCCTTCCTCCCTACCCCACCTTTCTCCTCCTCTTCCATATCCGCCTCTCTATAGTGCGATCAGTTTTCCTTTTTCTCCCTTGCTCCTTCAGTTGCACACACACACTCCCACGCACACATGTACACGCAGCTGGAAAGAAACTTAAGTTTGCAATCTTACACGCTTTGCGGAGCATTCGCAACGCATATATATAAAAGAACGCTCGGTCGCATCTCGAGTCTGGTAAAACTTTCGATTCGCAGAAAATAACTTTGAATATACTTTAGCTTCCTCCCCCCTCTCTCTCTCTCTCTCTCTCTCTGTCTCTTACTTTTTTTCCTCCGTGTTCCTCTACTCCCGATGTGACTCTAGTGAACTGAATTCCCGTATCTCGACACCTTCACCCTGACGCGACTCTTGAACGCGCGACGAGACGATTCTTCATAACGAAACCGATAGAGCACTGCATATACCTATACACACACACACACACACACACACACACATATACATATGTACATATGAAAGCACATATGCACAGGAGGTGTATGTATGAAAAATTTCGACGACAGCAGTCGACGGAAGGCTTTTTCATCCAGAATATCGCTTTTCCAGACCCGGCCAACATCTCCGTGCATACACACACATACAGCTGTGCACACACGTGTATCATTATCGTGGACATTAGTCACAGGTCAGCGCGGGAGCCGCGACAAAGTATTCCTTGGCGGTGGTTGGCTCTCGGTCATCGCTCGCCGAATATGTGCACTAGAGCTCGTCTTCGATAGCTTGACGTGTGCACGTAAACACACACGTACACACACGGAGAAGGTCTGTCAGGCGGCAGCGGTGTGTAAGCGCGAGCTTCGACGAATGCCCATACAAAAATAACCAGATCCGTTTGGCTCGGGCTCGATTTTGACTCGTGCGCGCGCGGCGACAAAAAGGCAGAGCCGCTAACAGAGAAGCTTTTTTTGCTATAAAAGGCGAGTGAGAGAGTGAGAAAGCGCGTTTTTACAGCGCACTAGGCCTCGCGCTCTATATAATCTTTTGAGCTTTTATTTTCGTGTCCCCGTGGCGGCGGCTTTGTGTCCTCGCCCCGTGAACAACTGCGCACTGATGCCGCCCGATTCTAAATATATGTATACTACATCCATGCGATCCGTGCACCGCCTCAAAAAAGCGACGGAAGAATATATTTTATCGAACCGCTGCCGCTCTGCCGGCGTACTTGTGCTATACTGCTTTCTTATTTTCTTGAGGAAATTTTTTCACTCAGCTTCGTGTCTCGCAACTTCAAAGCGAGACCTCTTGTTAGTTGATTCTTTTTTTTAGTTATCGTTGTAAAAATGAGTTCCCTGAAACTTGCATTGTAAGGAAAAATAAGTTTTTTTTTAAATTTCATTGCTCGTACCGATTTTCTCTTGACTGCATCGTGCTTGGGCTTCAAGACAAAGTTTTTTTCCTAAGAGGACATATTATTATATTGTCAGGTTGTACACAAGCACTTTGTTGGAGAAGTTTAATAGCGGTTGATTGTTTTATTTGCTCTAAAAATACGTTGTGTAGCACCGATATAAAATTTCTTTTACACAAAAAAAATTTACCATGCAGGCAGTATGACGTAAGTAGTTTGTAGAATAATACATATAATTATTTCAAATTAGATATAATCAATGAAAACGCATTTTATCTTTACGTCCAATTTCAATGTCTATCCCGGGAAGCAGTAAAACGAACTGTTCGCCCAGTCCGAGATACGCGATCGACTTTCCCGACACGAAGATACGCGTACGTGATAGCGGAAAATTTTTCGCCGCGTTAAATCGGATTTTTAATGAAAAAAAAAAGTAAGGAGGAGAAAAAGCACAGAGAGAGCTGGAAGAAAAAAACGCAAAAGTTCTTTGAGAAATTCGAGAACTCGCACTCGATGCGATTCCTTCCAAGATTCCGGTAGCGGATCATCCCTTGAAATAGACTCGGAGAGGGATGCGAGGAGGGCAAAGAAGAAGATGAAGAAGAAGAAGAAGAAGAAGCGCAGAACTAGCCAGAGCTCTCGGCCTCGGAAAAACGGCGGAAGGAAGAGCACCAGGTCCTCTCCCTTGCCTCTCTGTACGCCCACACAAAAGCTGTTTCGCTCTGGGCGACTTGAATGGACGCTCCCCTTTGAATTTTGCACCTTTAACCACGCCTGGCAGTACATCGTCGGTTGCAGCTGCAGTGGCTCCTAATACGGAGTGGGTGAACGCGTGCTCTCTTTCGCAGTGCAGGGAGCGGCAGGCGAAGATCGGCTAAAGCCGATCGACTGGAACTCGCTTGCTGCTTTTCGTCTTTATTATGCATAACGGACTACTTGTGGCCGCTTCCTTTTTTCTACGGTTCTACCGAGTGCCTCGCTTTGCCCCTCTCGCACGTACAGCATCGTTATAACTATCGCCGATGGAATAATAAAGCGATTCCTGACTTACACGTACGCGGAGTCGATCGATCTCAGCCAGCAGTACATTGGCTTTAAATGTTTTTCATTTTGCTTTCTTCGTGATGTGAATTCGTAAAAATTACGTTCGGTATGTGAATGATTTTTGAGCTACAGTGTTACTGATATCTTACGTAAAAGTAATTATGTGATTATGTAAAAGTAAAAGGCAATTTCCTATTTTTTCTCTTTAAAGAAGAATAATTACTTACTATTCTCGAAAAAGTATTATGGTTGTATATTATATTTTATGAAGAATAGTACAACTTGATGCTCCTTTATCAGACATAATAAATTCGAATGTCTTACACTGATCTATCTAATCTGTGTTTTCTGTTCCATGCATGCACTTAATTAAATCCATGTTAATGAGAATCGAGTGCAATTACATTATTGTGTAGTTGTCTAGTGTTTATTCATTAGAGATTTCCGGATGTACATTGGTCTGTAGTTTAATGAACGTGAGTTTGATGGATCGAATAAATATTTCTCTAATTACTGGCCTAATTGAAGCAAACGAATAACGGGTATATGTATTCCAATTAAGCCTGTATGAATAACTGTCGGATATAGGCAGCTACGTTAATACATCATTTGACATCATTAGAGAAAGATTGATCAAGAGGAATTAAAATGCTCCAAATAAGTTATATCTATAATGTAAAAAAATATGATACTTACATTACCTTTCCTTTCGGGATAAAATCACTTTTCCGAAACAATAAGCTTGCGAATTTTGAAGATAAAAATAGCGGTGCGAAGCTCTAGGCTCTGCTGGATCGAGCGCTGGGAGTCAAGTAGAAGTCGGCCCGCATTAGCGATCGGAAAATGAGGCGTTCGTTTCACGAGTGCACCGGTGAAGAGCAGCTCCCCACTCGGGTACTTGGCACGGAATTCGCAATTCGCGTGATCAGTATAAATTTGCAAATTGCTATTCATACCGACGCTGCAGCGAGGAATGCGGATGCAGCCTGAATTCGCTATCGCACCTGCGGCGTCGCACGTGTAAGTTCAGCACAGCCGCAGAGAAAACGGATAGGGAGCCTCGTAGCGAGTAGCAGCAGCAGCAGCAGATAGATATTTATTTCGCGCACCCTCGGAGACCTGATAAAGAGAAAAGGAGAGACAGTGGGAGAGAATGAGAGAGTGAGAGAGAGAGAGAGAAAGAGAGAGTTGAGGCTAGAGGAAAAAGAAAGCGGCGAAAGAATCTCGCGAGGTAGAGAAAGTTTCCAGACATTGCCCCGAGAGCTTGCGGAAAAACTCGTCGCGCTCGGCGCTGTACTATGGTGCGTGGCCTCGATACCGAGACCTCGAGGAGTTTCGATCGAACCGTCCCCGCCGCCGCCGCCGCCGCCGCCGCCGCCGCCGCCGCCGTACAAACGAGCTGACGCGAATATAAATCCCCGCGTTTTGCACCGTCTGAAAATCGGCGGCTCGCGCTCAAACTGTGTGTACTGCACGCGCTACAGGAAAGGGAGTACATATATATATGGTACTGTAGTACTGGTAGTGCAGCAGCGTCGAGCTTTATTTCATGCAGACGGGGAGCGAGCGATGAAAAACGAAGCGTCGTTTGGTATTCGCGACGCGCGCGGATACCTGAAGAATAGCGCGAACGAAGAAGTGCCTTTTCATTGAGAATCGATTACCCCTGCCTTCGAGCTTTACGTACATAGTATATACGAGGGCAACGGCAGCGGCAGAACTTCGACCGGGGAGCACGAATACGTATGTCCCTTTCGAAAAAGGTAAACGGACCACTCAATAACGGGCCGGGGCTGCGCTTTGTTTCCAGCTACTTCTTTCTCGAAAGGAATCGGGAGAAAACTCGCTACTGCTTCGACCATCAAAATGCGCGACAGCTTTTTCCTATAAATTGTCGAAAATGCTACCGTTTGTTGCGCCGATACTTTATCCATCTTTCGCCCGCGCGAATTTTTAAGCAGTAACGACAAAGGAATGAGGGAAATCACGGTTTGCACTGATCGTGTCCGGAAAACTCATGAATATATAGTATTGAAGATAATTCATGTCTTTCTGGATGCAATAACAGCCATACGCATAATGTAAATCTTAAAGCTTTGTATTTTTCTTTTAAGCCGAAATGAAATTTCACACAGAGAATCTGACAAGTCTCGGAACCGCGGAAGGTAAAAAATAAAGTCTTGCGACACGTAGGAGCTGCAGCGCGTATATATACATACGATGCAGCCGCGGCGCTTCATGAATCATTCAGCCTTACGCACGATAAATTTAATGCCTCCAGACTCGACTACAGTCGTGTTCTAATGTGATTTTAAGCTACCATAATAATCTACTGGGGCACACGCGGCGACTATCTTGAATTTCCAATCTCCGCGATCTTTCGTTAAACCTTATTAACGCGTGCTAATCTCTTTAATGATCGATGACCAAAAGGTCAAACGCGTGCGGACTCGCGGAGCAAGACCTATTACATAATTCGTCTGGAAATAATCTGTGCGCGCGCTGGATGATGTATGAAACTGCGACTGTGGTCAGCTGCACAGCGGGCCCCGCGGCCATTGACAATCTCTAATAAATTCGTCGCAACTTTCGCGCGTAAATAGGGAGTCGCCACGCTGCGGTCACTCCCTATATGTGTATCATAGGAGGAAAAAGGGAGAGCAGGAGAGACAGAGTGAGAGAGAGGTAGAGAGAGAGAGGGGGGCGAATAAATTAGAGTAGACCGTATACGCGAACCGTCGGATGCTTCCGTGGCTCAAAAGATTACTTCGTACGTTAATACCGGGGGCTTTGTATATCGTGCGCTTCGGCCGCCAAGAGTTGCCGTTGCAGCTTCAAGGGGATGCTGCCGTCGGTGCAGCGCACGCGAGGCGCCACGGAGGCTGTTATTATAAAAATAATCCGACTTCTGATGCCGTGTTCTTTTGCAAGTCAAAGACACACGAGATGAAAGGCGCGGGCCCGGCGGTTTTAAAAAATATTTATCCCTGAGATGGTGCACTGCGGCCTTTGCCTCTCTCTCTCTCTCTCTCTCTCTTTCTCTCGGCTCTGCCTTACCTCTCGTAGCCTCCACTTTATATTTTTTGCATTTTTTAATACTCCGCTGTTTTAGATTAATTTTATTGTTTACCCGCGGCCGCCCTGCATGCGAGTTAAAGGACTGCTCTCAGCGGTCTGCACTTGCTTTTCTGCGGTAATCTCATCAAGTGCGTACAGGTCGAATTATTAAACAACTCTTTATTAATTACACGCGATAGTAATTTTTTCCTTTATGTATACTGTGAGTTAAACCGTAATGAAATTCCCGAATCTTTTTGAAAAAGAAACCCGTCTATCGAGACGCTAGAGATATTGATATGCCCCATCAGGTTAAAATTATATTTATATTTGTTTACACTGTCTGACTGCGCCAGGGACTTATCTACTTATCTTATACATAAACTGTACAAATCTACACGTACGTACAGTTTATCAAAATACTTACTGTAATCGCAATTTAAGCACTGATGAAGTTGAAAATCAAGAGAAATTGTTTTCAAAGTGCAGATCGTTAAACCGAAAGTGCTCTCGGACCACGCGCGCAAGTAATCAGCAACTTTCACTACAGAAAAGTCGAAAGATACTCGGCGATTCATCAAGCAAACGCACAATAGTTCTCGTTAAGGAGAAAAATATTCGGCAATCGGTCAGACGGTAGGTGGTGGAATTTTCATTCGGCGTCCGCCGCGAGATTTACGAAGCTGAAAGAGAGCGCAGTGTCGAGGAGTAGGAGGAGGAGAAGGAGAGCGCGAATCCTCGAAAAATAAACGCTAGCAAACAGACCGATTTATGACGAGCGATTTGTCCACGCTCGGGCGGCAAAGTTCGTGAGGAGAGCAGCAACGCGAAAGAAGAAATTCTCCTTTCCTCTCCCGGCCGTGTAGAAACTATGTTGACCTTTCTCTTTCTCTTTCTCTCTCTCTCTCTCTCTCTCTGGCGCGCGCGCACCTCGCTCTAATGGACGATCCTCTAAATAAGAAGAAAGCAAAAGTACCACAGCGGTGGCGGCGGAGCTCTCGCGTTACGGGCCATTCCGCAGTAAGGGCAATATCGTGCACTCAGAAAATTCTCTCTCGACTTCCGCCGTCTGCTGGTGCCGCCGCCGTTGGCTTAGGGTACTTACGCCACCCCTTCGGACGATCGACATTGCACGAGAGAGGGGGTGGGGCGAACGAGAGCCACCCAAAATTACGCTTTATTTTCGAATAGCGCCCCGTTACAGCAGCTCGCGCTGGCCGCGCGGTACCTAAGAACGGGAGTAAAAGAGAGGGAGAGAGAGAGAGAGAGAGAGCAAGAGAGAGAAGCGAACCGGAGCGAGCGAGGCTTTTGCACGAGAAAGAGGGAAAGTTAAAAGCGTTGTTTTAAAAGTGCAGCTGCCACTTTAAGAGTCTGAGCGCCCGAGAATTGTATGGGAAAATTTAGTCGAGAACACGGGCTCCGAGTGAGTAAAATTCTTATCTCGCGGTGCTCTTTCTCGCCTTTTTTTCTTTCACCCCGTCCCTCCGACTCAACCCTCGTCCTCTCCTCGCAAATGATTTTTCGACTTTCCGAACGCCAAAGTTGCGGCGTAGAGGAGAGAGTATATATATAGACGATAGGGGGAGAGGTCTGTAGTAAAAAAAAAAGAAACGGAGGGGGGTAGAGAAAGTCGAAGGAAAGAGAGATCGTCGTTCCGTACGCCATGCACGGATAAAATTCTGAATGGTAACGACCCCTTTAAAAGTCACATTGCTTTGCATTCCTCGGGACGAGAACGAGAATGGGATATTCGGTCGTGTGGCTTCTCGTACCACCTTTCGCTCTATACCTTGCCTCTCTCTCTCTCGCTCTCTCTGTCTCTCTCTGTCTCGCTCTCTGCATCCTAGCTAGGTATAGAACCTCGGCTCTTTCCATCTTTCTCTCTTTGAGGCGCGTCTTTCCTCCCGGAGCGGCGCGCTGCAACAGAGTCCTCGTCCTCCGGTCCTTTCTCTGCGCGAACGGTAATCCGACGCCCCGGCGTACACGCTGCATACTTGATTCCACTTAATTAGAGTCGCTTAACGCTCTGCTCCTCCTATACCGCGCTGAATAATAACGACAGAGTACTCCAATTGTCTCTTCCTATTTCACATAACTTGATTGATATTACGCCGGGGGGCGCGCATTTTACTCGCCTGCCTCGGTTTAATTCCAGAATTAATATGCCGCGCATTAGACGCAATTATCGTTGAGAACATTTTTTCCACCCAAGTGTGGAAATAATTACGTAATGAAAATACTTGAAAGGTGAGCTGTACTGTGTGATAATTATGTGTAAATATTCAAAACCGTACTCGTTGTTTTTAAATTACTAAAATACCGATGTAACACTTTTTATTATTATAGAAATAATTCAAATTAGCATTCAATTCAGGTTGCATAAATATTACTTCACTTTTTTACATTTAGTATCTAGCTTTTAAATTATTGATACCGCAGAGTGAGATTTTTATTTGTCCATTTGTTTTCCGTCGCATTTGTTATTATCCTGATTTCGGAGAAGAATAAAAATTCTTTTAAAACAAATGGATTTTCCGCTAACAAAATATTTCAATTGACAGTCGTCGCAGCTCTTTCTATTACACAAATTACATTCCCATATGACCCTATTCACCGAGTACTCCTAATAAAAAACTGCAATAATATTCGCAGTTATAATGGGCGGTTCAATTAATTGTTACAGCTTTCGAATAATAGTCAGACGAAATCCCGCGCCACGACAATAAGTGGATTAAACGGAACCCCTATTTTTTCCTGTAACGCATCTACACCCAACAATATTTCCGAATATTCGCTATACCGCGGAATAACTTTCCAAAACAACAGAAGCGGCAACAGTAGCCGAGTTGTTGCAGCGTCGCTAAAGTTGTTGCTGCCTAGGTCGTACATACGTACGCATAAAGTAAAATCTAAGGGCTGCGCCGCGGCAACCACTAATAACCTCAAAGTATTATCGCAGCCGCTTGATTCTCAAATAGCTGTAAATTTAATGAAAATTTCTCGTCTTTGCTTGAGCATCTGGACTTTGAAAGGCAGTGAGCGCGCGCCAAGTAGCAAGTTGATCGCTTGAACTAATATAAGAGGCTTACACTCGTAGCTTTCTCAGGGGGGGGAGCTCTCTCCGCATCGACGCCGTGCGGCTAGTAAACTGTTGCGCTCTCGTCCCACCTCCCACGCTTCGCCCACACACATCTCTCTCTCTCTCTCTCTCTCCCTCCCTCTCTCTATATCTATACATACATTTATATAGCTATATGTGTGTGCGTGTATATATATATATATATATATATAATGAAAGAGAGAGGGAGAGAGAGGAGCGATCGAGAGTGGGATGGGGGATGTAGTGCAGGGTACTTGTAATTACGCGCGCAGTATGTATGTACCCCGGCGGCATGATTCACTAGCGACCACTTCTCCCTCGTGGCCGTCAGAAACTTAATTAACTATTCCGCCCCGTGATCCTCCACTCGCATTCTCTCTCTCTCTCTCTCTCTTTCTCTCGCCCTCTGGCTCTCGCTCGTTCTCGCTCTCGCTTGCGCGACAGAGTACAGTGCACCGCGCGAGCCTACGAGAGAGAGAGAGAGAGAGAGAGAGAGAGCGGCGGCGCCGACTCTCCGCACACGGACAATGACCGACCGCTAGAGCTTGCTCTTCCGTTATAGACAACTCGTTTCGTAACAGATGAAAGCCTGTTGGACTTCTCTCCGTGCTGCTGCCATCCTATAACGGCTCATGGCCGCGACGCTTTTGTGTGCCGCTGAATACGTATGCGTTATATATATATATATATAGACGAGTAGAGCTCGTCGACGCTGTGGTGAGCTCCTTATCAATCGCGGTCTTAGTGCTCCGTGCTTCAGTGATGTCTATACTTCTTCTGCTTTACTAATCGATAAGGGACTGTGAGTTACTGCTGTTTTTCATAGTCGGGAATCGGTACTGCAACATAAAATATAAGTGGAAGCCAATTATTTTTCGTAATTTTGAGAAAACTTGATAAATCGATTACTGCAATACTTGAAGAGTGCCAAACTATAACGAATGAAGAAGGAATATCTACATGGATATATAAGTAGTAACAGATGAGATATGTTGTGACACGATATCGCTCAGTGATACAAGTCCGTACCAAGTCAGCCATGTTACTATCTTATTAATTTTATTCCTGCTAACAAATGTCGTCCGCCTGATTTGTGCATGATGGCTAATAATTAAACTCTAGCAAATACTTGAGTATCAAAAAATTCTTTCCACTTCATGTGTCTTTTCTAGTAATAATAATATAAATTTTCTCATAAATATTAGCGTCATACATAAAAATAAATTACGACGTGTCAAAATCTTTTTATACATACTCTTTGAAAGAATTATAGACTAAATAATTTGTTTAAGAATCTACTCAATCGAACATAATTCTTTTATAAATTTGAACTAAAGTGTTATATAAGAATTATTATATAAGGCATTCAATAATTCACTTTTTTGCTTTTGTAAAGCAAGTAAAATCGCAACTTTTCGGCGTAAACAATCTATTACTCATCTAAAGATAGAAAATAAGTCACTCTGCACATAACAAATGAACGGCATTTCTCGACAGCTCTTCTTTAATCATGACTTCGATATCGAGAAATCTACATAAAATTATTCTCCAGCTCAAAACTAGTACAGGATCCTGGGCTATCGAGACTGGTGTTTTTTCGTAAATAAATTTTTGTCTCGAAAATCATAACTGCACGAGCTCCACAGCAGCAGCAGGAGCAGTAGCAGTAGCAGCGCAGAGATCAGGAGCGATATGAAAACGCGCTCGAGAGTAGAGAAAGCACAAAAAGTGCGATGCGATAGCGCAGCAGCATTTCGATTAAATCGAGAGCCCGATGAGGAATCGCGATAAGCACGCCGCGATTCACCTATGCCGGTAGGTTGCATGTGCCCCTCCCCCTCCCCCCCTCCGCCCCTCGCTTTGCTGCTGCCTCTCCATTATGATAGCGAAACGCAAATGCTCGCACAAGCCCGCGGCTCGAGGGCCGAGAGGGAGAGAGGGAGAGAGGGGTAGAGGGATGGGGCTGGGGGTGGGCGCAGACTCCATCTGGATTATCTTCACTGATTTAATTTATTACCGGGATATTACCGGCTGATATAGTCGTTCGCTTGAGTTATGGCTGCTTAGGCCGCGAGCGGCAGTGGCGTCGTTGCCTTGCACAAAGCCCGAGAGGTGCGAGAGCGCGAGAAGTGGCAGGAAGCACGAGCACCAAGCTGGAGCCGCTCTCTTCTCTCCGACTGCTCCATACACTCGCTCTTCTCTCCTGCATCTCGGCAGAGCAGCTCCTCTCCGGCCCAACTATTCTCGACTGCCTCTGCCGAGCTTTCCTACTCGATAATTATCGGGAGGCTTAAGCGTGGGCGCGGAGGATGTATCGATCGAGGGACTCTATATACCTAGCTGCTGCTGCTGCTGCTGCTACTGCTACTGCTACTGCCTAGGCCTCGCCTAGAAAGCCGTAGAACTAGAGGGAGAGAGAGAGAGAGAGAGAGAGAGAGAGAGAGGGGAGGGAGGGGGAGACATCATAATTAGGCGGACATAATTTAATATCCTCGATCAATAAGCGCCAATCTCGGAGAGGCTGAGGCTCTTACACCTGCCTCTTTGGTTATACGCGCGCTCGCGCGACGTCCCTCCCGGCCATTGTCATACACACGGGCGCGGCGACGCATCACTCGAGCGTGGAGCAAGTCTTCGCAGCAGACTCGGGATGCGGCAACATTCGCCCCGAGGCCCTAGCCCCGAGATGACTCAGCTCCTTTATCGCGCATATCTCGGCCGAACGGCAGATACTAGCTGCCTGTGTCTTCTATATATAGTTTCCGAAAGGTATACGTCTACTTCCTGCCGCGATTGACTCCACCTCCTCCACCTCCCCCATCCGCCATTATTGCGAATAAAACAAGTACAAAGTCGTATCAGACCTTTTCCCACCCGTAAGCTTTATTGCGGTTGTATCGTTAAAGATGTTATACGGAGACAAACTCTACAAATATTGTTGTGTAGTGCGTTCGGCTATTTCGCATAATACCTTATTTTATGGCTGCCTTATGCGAAATCATATTTTATCTTTCAACTATGCTTTAAAACTGAGAGCCGAGCTCTTTCTCTGTGTGAGTGTGTGTGCGTGTGTGTGTGTGCGTTCCCGTGGCTCTTGCTTTTTTTTTCTCTCTCCACCCCGCACTTTTTATATCCCTTTTTGACCGCGTAAAAAAGAATGTGGGAAAAATAAACGTACTTTAATTTTACGAGACCCGAGTAAAATTTTGCAACTGCCGCGCTATTATGGTCGGCCGTATACCTCGGATTCCGTGAGATATATACCACTTCTTCGTGCAAAGTGCCAAAGATTCAGATTACTCGTGGACAGTTTTCTGTTTGAGAGGATATTGGGGTCGATCGAAACAGCTTGGAATACAGATTCGAGGGTTGTGATAAAGTGTCGATTGGGAATCATTCCAGCAAAATTGATTTAATTCAGATAAACACTTAGCTTGTAATACTTGTTTTCGCATCCAGCTGATATCTACTACTGATCTTATACACTTGAAATGGGCTTAAAATTTGTGGAATCACTCTTTCATCATTTAAAATTGGATCGCATTCAGAGAAAAAAAGTTTTATTTTCACTACCTTCTATACAAGGTACTTGGTATTTAATGACCTCAAAGTGACTCGTCACTTTTACCAGAGGTGTAAAAATTTAAATAAACATCTTTTATCGCAGGGATACAAATGTTATTCTGCTCGAGTGAAAAGGAGGAAGCGCACAAAAGTATAGTTTGATTCGCAACAAAGTCAACGATTCGTAAATTATTTATATTTTATAAGGGTTCAGCCGCGTTGTCCCAGACCGTCTGCGTCATTCCCCCCTATTACACGTCTTTTTCCTGCTCGCTCCAGCTACCAAACCCGACCCCAACCCTCTTCCGACGCAATTTGTCTCTTTTTGTAGGACCGGCGACTGATAAATGATATGAAATCCAAAGGTGGTTCCCGAAAGAAAGCTATTTTTAACGCGCGCGAAAGAAGCAAGAGGGAGAAAGGAAGTTTGCGCGAGCGCGAATAAATTCCCTGGGCTGGCACGGGTGTGTATAGTGATCTTTGCGGACGAGTAATCCAGGCGTATTATCTCGTCGTACGCCTCTGCGTGTATGTCTTCGTGGGAAAAAAGTAGGCCGGCGAGCAGCTCTCCGACGCACTGCCGAGTTCATGTGCTCGGGTCTGAGTACACAAAAAGAGAGAGAAGAGACTCTTTCTCCTACCTCGAAAATTCCCGTTTCTCGTCCAATAACAACTTTGGTCCACCTTCTTCTTCTCTCTTTCTCTCTCTCGCTCTCGAAAGCAAAAGAGATATTCGTACACGAAACTTTTCGATTCCCCCAGCAGCAGCAGCTAACCCAACGGTTCTTAATAGTTAGCCGGTGTCGAGAGGAGCGCGCGCGGACGCGTAATTTCCACTTTGCCAAGAATCGGACTTTATTCCGGGCATGTGCGTGTAGTTCCGCGCGCTACAAAGCAGCTCGACGCAACTTGGCGAGTAGCTGCAGACGACGAAAAAATTCATTCCTATCTGCGCATTTTCGCGCGGATTAAAATATTTTCCGCTTCAGAGTTGGACGACCCTGAATGGCGTGCAATGTTTGCTTGTGTCTCTGTGTGTGTGTGTGTGTGTGTGTGTGTGTGTGTTTGGTTTAAAAATCTTTGAAACGAGAGAGGACGAGAGGAATCTGGAGGCTCTCGTAAACGCGAACGTTTCATCGTTATGCAACGGTTTTTTTCACTGGAATAAATTGTGGCGCGAGCTTTCGTTTCCTCGGGGATGCCTCACTTGCTAATCCATGAATATTCAGCTGCTTGTCTCTCTGTGTGCGCATGCTGCACCACTGGCTGCGTCTCTCTCTCTCTCTCTCTCTCCTCTCTCTCTCTCTCTATGTATTATTAATGCTAAAAGAAAATAATTTGTTTACCCTTTGATTTGCTGGTGGGCTGCCGGCAAACTTGTTCAGTCAAGCCCCTGTAACTACATTACAACGTAAGCTTTATTCGCAAATGCTTTCACCGAATACTGAGCTCGTGTAAACATCTACAACTTTAAGCTCCCTCGGGAATTAATATATACTATATATATAATAATAATAATAAAGCTTTCATTGACCAGACTATATAACTATGTATCCAATTATGCTATAGCTGAACTTTGGCGGACTTTCGACGCAAAGTTCGTCCTCAGCCATCCCTTTAGTTTAATTTGCGATATCTTAAAACTTGGCAATATGTCAGATTGCGAGGTTGGCAGCACAAAGGGGCCAAAAAGAACTCGCAACTGCAGAATAATCGCAAGTAAATAATGGAGTTGAGTAAACGTGGAAGGATTCGTCGTCGGGGGCGTCGAGTAATAAATTATTATTTCGGAGAGAGTACGCGTTAATTATAAGAAGAATATCCACGGGCGCGTTAATACTCCTCGAGGGTATGATGTGTTATATATCGCGCACTGATTCGGAATTCTGCAACTCTAGCCGCATTTTCTCACGTTCATCTCCGCTGCAGCGCTGCTCTCTCCATTATTCTATAGCGCGCATTGTTCTATGTAATCTCACGTCCCCGCACCTCTCTGCCGCCGATTGTCTCTCTCTCTCTCTCTCTTTCCCTCGTGCAGCTCCTCCCTCCTCCCCTCGGTTCATCTTCAATATCTTTTATTAAATTTTTAAGCCTCGCTCTTACGAGTTTAATTAAAATCTGTATATTCTTGAACGCTGGGCAGCAGCAGTGGCGATGGTAGCGGCAGCGGCAGCATCGGGCCTATTATTATTATTTTTGTATCGCATTAAAGGTGGCAGAGCGTTGCTGGCCCGGTGTTACTCGCGCGCGAGCTCTTGCTTAATTCATCTGTCTCGGGGCCACCTGCCGTCCAGAACTTTCTAAATGGACTTTCCTCGTACCTATATTCCCTGCTTAATGTGAGCCTCTTTGTCTCCGTTCAAACTGTTTTGCTTAATTCTATAGAATCCTCTAAGCGAACCTGCTTTTTCCCATTTTAATGAGTCCCGCTCCTGTTCTACCCCCGTTTTTGAAATTGCTCCCTTTTTCCCTGACAAAAAACGGTCATTATTATTATTTTAGTTTAACTCTCATCCGCGAGTCTGGCGAGCGGCAGCTTTCCTCTTCTTTTATATTTCTACAACTCTTTAGCGCTCATTCCCCGTATAAACCGAACTATACTCGCCTCGAACCACATAAAACACACAATTAACCGAAACGAGCAATTACTGCTCCTTCAAAAGCGCGTACACTTAATTTGGCCCAGCCAGCGAGTTCAAAGTTAGAGACCACCGCACTTGGTACTTCCTCCTCCGGCCTCCAAGAAAAAGCATATAATTTCCACATCCCCACGCAAGGCCGTCTCGGCACGCAAGAACACCATCCTATCATTTCCAGCATTATTATAAAGTCAAAGCAAGGCAGGCTTATAACGTTTACGCTCTCGTTCGGCCAAAGTACCGATGAGGGAGTAAAATGAGGCTAAAGATACCTTTATATAGTGAGCTGGTGGCGACTAACGTCTTCTTTCTCGATTTTTAACGTTTCAATATAGCGGCCCGAAGGAGCACATATATATCCACGGTGTGCACACGTGCGCACACACAGCCCCGAGTTTATCTTTCAGCACTACTGCGGTAGCCGTATACACACACGCACACACACGCACACTCACACACGCAGACAGGGGCGCGCGGAAGGTAAGCAAAGAGAAGCCATTCGTCCGAGGCTATTTCATCACCTAACGCTGCAGCACCACTGGCTGCAATTCGCGCAGGGCCCCGGTGTGCGGCGCAGCGGCGGCGGCAGGCCTGGGGGGCTTTTTCCGTGCAAACGTTCGGGCGTTGAATGCCGGAGCTTCAGAGCCGCTCATTAGGAATGAAGGGACGAGGCGCGAGCGCCCAGAGAGTGAGTAAGAGAGAGAAAACAGGGAAGAGAGAGAGAGAGAGAGAGAGAGAGAGAGAGCAGGAGAGCAGCTGAAGAGAGGGATAATAAAGAGAACGAGAGGCCATCTCTGCAGCTGCATTGTGTGCGAGCCGGGCGGCCGAGTCCCTGTCCTCTCTTTCCTCTGCAGCCGCATAATGTACGCGACGACTATGCATATATATATATATATATGGGGCCACACGCGCTCCTCCTCTTTTCTCTCTCTCTCTCTCGCACCCTCGCGACCTCCTCATCGCCATCGATTTTCTCTTTTCAACGCCCGCTCGAACCACTCGATGTCTTCATTTTGATCGGGTCGCGACTGCTGCTGCTAAATGTGTGACACGTTCGCCGAGGCTCATGCTGCAAGCTTTATTCTCTCGTTGAGAAATATTGTTTTTGGAAGAAGGGAAGGAGGAGTGGACGGGTCGCGAGCTTAAATTTTAATTTAAAATTACGATGTTCCCGCTCGTTCATTCCTATTCAGTTTTATATTCCTAAATAAAGTTATATTATTAGTGAAGTTGCGAGCAGAGCTGATTTTTTGAATTAGATATATAGGTATATCTAAAAAAGGGAGGATATTATTTTTTCATATTTAATTTGCGCGAAAAAAGTTTCGGTCTCGTAAAGAATCTTTTTATTGTAAACGAGTTGCGTCGTCACGGTCATTATTTTTTGAAAAAGTTTTTGATCTCCCTGAAACGTAATTACTTTTTCAAATACGAAAATGTGTACAAATTTTATAAAAATGTTTACGACATGGTGGCTCTTATAGATGTAAAAATGAAATAATTTATACGTTTCTCGCAGTCGCTCGACGCACCTACAAAGCTTTACAGCTTTGAAAAAAGCTCTTTGAAGAGAGAAACTGGAGATTTTCTTCTCTCAAAATCATTACCGCTGCCAAATCCACGTGGAAAAATAATCAGTTGATCGAATAGACGAAAATCCAGGTCTTTTGAAAATAAGCAACGCGTATCTCTTCCGCGAGCAAGTGGAGCATTACCCAGTCTGTAAATAAATATATCTCGCCAAGCGTATTTGTCAATTGGAGCTCCCGGAGGCGTTTATTTTCCTCCTCTCCGCGCCGCGGAAGCTTGTTACAGGCCGATCCCGGCTAGCGGCTCCTACACGCAATCTGATTTGGCGAGCGATTTCGTTATTTCTAAGTGTATCGGGAGGAGGCTGGAGGTCGATCTAGTCGGGGCCGAACCGCGTGAGACGAGCCGGAATAACGATCGCGCTCGTTGATACTCGGCCCCGCCGTGCACCTTCCCAGCTATACTGCCAGCACAGCCTCTACGTATATGGCTTAGCTTATATAGGCAGGCGAGTCCGAGCTATTTCAGCGCATCTCGTTACTCGGATACCTTATGGCCTCGTTATCTCGGGGAAAGGGCGCGACGTTCGTGAGCCGCCGGCTGCTGCTGCACGCGTACGAGAGAGCTCCGAGCTAGAGGACACATGGCCCGTGCGCTCAACCTGCAGGAGAGGGAAGAGTGATGGCGCCGGAGACGGTGGAGGCGGCGAGGGAGTGGAAGAGCCCTATA
Source organism: Megastigmus dorsalis (assembly GCA_900490025.1). Lineage (NCBI taxonomy): Eukaryota > Metazoa > Arthropoda > Insecta > Hymenoptera > Megastigmidae > Megastigmus > Megastigmus dorsalis. The sequence continues at coordinate 31,649 of UELU01129651.1, forward strand.
AGGCGGCTCTTCGACGAGATTTATTAAATTATTTGCCCGTTTTTAACGTCGTTTGCTTTCTCTCGCGCTATCTGTCCCCGTCTCTCTCTCTCCGTGAGGCTGCAGTGCTGAGGTTTCCCCTCTTTCTTTCTTTCTTTCTCTCTGCTTGTTAAGCCCCGGAGTCGGGGAATCGAGTCGCTGGCTGCTTGATGGCACGACCTATTATATTATATTGAGGCGTAACTATAGAGCGGGACTATTGTCACATTCTTTGTAGCAGCTCGAGCTTTTTTCCCTCCTCTCGGTCCCTCCTGGCCTCTCTTATCAATGGAAGGCATTCTGAGCGACTCTTATATAATTCATTAGCTGGAAGTGGCTTCTTTATGCTTCAATGTCAAAATTAACGATCGCCGCGATTCTTCTGTCCTTTAAATTCTCTCTGCGACAACTCCTTTTGAGTTATAATCAGTTTCGGTCCTCTCTCTATTTCTCGCCCTCTCTCTCACTCTCTCTCTCTCTCTCTCTCTCTCTCTCTCTCCTTGAACTGTTATCTCTTCCCTCCCCTCCCCTCTTTTTATGCGAAACGCGTGTAACATTAAAACGCAATTAGAGCCAGCCGTTCTGCTCGTCGTGACTGTAAACACGCATCTCGTGCACGCGCGTCTATGACTTTTTTAATTTAGCCACGGTCCCCGCAGTTGATAAATGTATACACACAAAAGTAAATATGCTCGTTTGCGAGCTTTTTACGGATTTTACGAAAATTCCCCCCCTTGCGAGTAATGGAAAGATAAATATAAACGCGCTAATTTGAAAACATTATTTTTCAACATTTTTTCTCTCTTCTTTTTTTCCGTATAAAAATGAGGTTCTCGGTGAAATTAGGATATAATGAAGTCTTTAGAGGAAAAGTGCAAAAACTACATCGTCACTTAGAGCATAAAAAAAAGTATTAAATTAAAAGAAAATAAACTCCCTTACATGATGGGAAATTAAAAAGAACATTGATTGAAAATCTGGTATAGTACCGGTTTCTATGGCCATGTATTTATAGAGAAAAATCTTTTCATCCTTTTTTTAAACATTTCACGTTAAGTAACAAGGCTAATTTTTTTTTAATTAAACGTCTTGTTATATTCTAAATGATGATGGTCTCGTACTTTTTCCTTATTGTAATACCAATAGAGGCCAGTGTCGGGATCCTCTTTTGCTGCATTAACGGGAAATATTATAACTATAGAAGAGGAGAGGTTGATCATGAAAAGAGAACGTAAAAATATTTAGAGGTTTCGTTTTAATACTAAAAGTTCTTGGGAAAAATACATATGAAAAATTCACGAACATTCCCGCTTTAAAAGGATAATCGCGTTTCGAGGTCGGAAATTTTTTATTTTTTTTTTTTAAATTGCAGCATAGGCGATTTATAATAATCCACTTTGAAATTTCAGAATTCTGCCTCGGTAATTCTTTGGCGCTAGTTTTGCGGTCGACAAAAGTCTGGGGAGCGCGCGCTCAAAAGCATAACTCGTAAATGGCAAAGGCCAAAGCGTATGTGTTCATCGAGGATTGGATTCCTTTATGCCCGTTATATACGATTCCTTAACTATTAAGCCATGAAAATTTTAATACGACCAAATACATATTTTATTCCTTTGCAGCTGGTGAAGCACAACTTTGAGGTTCTATAACATTGTACGCACATTTTTACCGGCTATTCTATAATATACATATATAAAAGTAAAGTGATATCGTTGTAATATAAGAACGTCGTTCTCTCGTACGAGCTAAATTAATAATGCTCCAACTGCTAATACGCCATAATGAAAATTTTCTTCCAGAGAAATCCTCAAGCAGAGAGACATAGCCACACATCTCATTTGAAATCCAAACTCAATTTTCGCGGGCGTTGATTAAACATCGCGCCTCGACGCATCAAAATCCAGCTCGTGCACCTTTAATGAAATTCCGCGCGCCACACCTTGACAACTGTGCCACGCGCGCGCGATGAAATCCCAAATTTCCTCGCTCTCTGGTGCACAAAAAGAAAGCAGCTCTTCTGCTCTCACCCCTGAAGGAACGTTCGCCGATAATAGAAAAACACCTCGCAGACTCGAACGGGGAGAAAAAGGCTGTGAGAGAGAGAGAGAGAGAGAGAGAGAGAGAGGGAGAAAGGATGGAATAGTAGTTTAGGAGTCGGGGTCCCCTGCACTCGCCAATGACATTTTTCGTGGATTTCTAATTTGGCTTGCTCGCGCGCAGCTCCGGAGTAAAGAAGCGAAAATACGAGTCGACAAAGTTATGCGTCCTGCGAAATGAGCTCTGAAATTCGGAAGAGAGAAAGGACGAGAGAGAGAGAGAGAGAGAGAGAGAGAGAGAGAGAGAGAGAGAGAGAGGAGGGTTAGTTCCTCGTAGTTGAATAGAGACAAGCGGTGTAGAGGGGGGCTGAAGGTGCGAGCGAGCGAGCGAGAAGTAACACGAGAGGGGATGTCGAGCGTGCAGACTCGCTCCTCTCCTGCGGCGCATGTAAGACGCGGGGGGTAATATAAGGCTCGAGCGGAATACGTGGCGGGTAATAAGGATGGTGTAGGGTCGCGCACCCGTTACTTCTAATATCATCCCTCTAGTCCCGGTACGCGCGCGAGCGAGTTTTCTTCCTCTACCGGTGCTGCTGCTGCTGGTGCTGCTGCTGCTGCTGGCGCTGCTGGCATTCGTCGCCGCCGCCGCCGAGCAGAAGCGAACACGTGGGCCGCTCGCTGTACGCGCACTGGCTCGATGCATCTCAAGGAGGATTAAGAGTCGCGTCACGCCGAGGGAAGGAACGAGAGAGGATAAATGGGACAGGCTACGCGTGAGGGAATGAAAGATAGAGAGGAAAATAAGAGAAAAGACAGCGGCGGGAACCTGCACTAACACACACGCACACGTGCAGGGACGCGCACGCCCAGGTAAAGGAAACTAAACCCGTAAAGAAGAAAAATATCCCGTAAAATTGCAGAATGAAAATGAATCTTCTTGCTGCTGCTGCTGCTGCTGCTGCTTCCGCTGCAGCTGCGTAGACCAATTTTCTTAGCGATGCCTTAACTAACTTTTTCTCCCTCTAACGTATTTTCGAAATCTTTATACTCTCCCGGCCATGTTATTTTATAATCAAAATCAATTTGTTTCCGTAGCTACGCGATTTTCTTGTTTTCACTACTTTACGCTTTTAATTATTTTTTGCGGGGATGTAATGCGTACCTCTCGTGCATCCTGAAATTAGGTCATTTACACTTATTAATTTATTTATTTATTTATTTAACCAGAGAACAGTACATAAAATTACAAAGTAATAATAGTATAAGTACATTACAAAAGTAACCCAGCAGAGGAATTTCTTTCTGTTCGCCAGTCCGGTTTACAAAATTATAACTAAAATAACTAAAAAACTAATAACCAACTTTGGTTTGTATTGCATTTCCATCCCACTTGTTTCTAATAGCTAGAGTTATTAGATCAAGCAAGATAGAAATTAATCCCTCATTTGTTCTTCTATCTCCAATATCTTGTAAGCATGGCTCTTGCTGTTGTAAATTTGTGTGTCGTAGCGTTCTTATCTCTTGCGAAAATAATTCTTTCCATTTTTTTAAGCCTTGCTGGACATGTGAGTCCAACTGCACATGTTTCTCTGCGGTGTGGAAACATCCTTTCATGTTGTTTTACATGTTTAATTATAAGGAATGCAATTCAAATTAAATGAGTTTGATTAAATAAATAATATTTTACGTGAAAATTACAACACAAATTATGACACGAAGCCATTTATAATGACTTTGTTTTTTGATAAACAAGTGGATATTTTTTTAAATTTTATGCTACAAGTTTTAAAATTTAATCGAATATGTCGAAACAAAAGTATTTACTTTCTCAGAAAGAAAAGCAAAACTAAAGTCCGGAAAAGAATGGGAGCGTATAAATACTAGCTGTTGCCAGGGGTCTCGGAAAAAATTCCGAAAACATGCAGCAGCCTCGCAAGATGTTTCGAAAGAAAATGATATAGCGAAAGCGCTTTGCTCGCGCAGGAAAAGGTATACACTGTACATTCGCCATCTTTAACCTACATGAGTTTATTAAAAAATTCTAGCGTGTATATAGAGCCGAGCTCTAAGGTACGCTTGCCTTAAGAATTCCACAAGAGAGAGAGAGAGAGAGAGAGAGAGAGAGAGGACGAGAACGTGTAGGGAAGAAAACAAGAGAGAGAGAGAGAGAGAGAGAGAGAGAGAGAGAAGCTCGACTGCAAAAAAGAAGGGATAGTTATGCATGTGCAGGAATTCTCGGGGCGATTTTCATTTTTGGCTCGATTACCCAGCGTCCCGAGACGACGCGGCGGCGGTGCGCGCACCAAGCTCTCTTCTCTCTTCTCTCGCTCTCCCCAGCCTCGCCGTCTCTCTAAGCTCCGGGATTTTATTTTAAGCTTCAGTCTAGCTCCTAGCACCACGGATGAAACTCGTTCCCGTGTGGCAGTCGCGTTACACACACTAGCTCTCGTTCTCTCTCGCTCTTGCTTTCTGGCTCTTGCATTTAATATTAGCCCCGGCGACGAGGCAGAATGTCTTCTTAGATGCGCGCGCGTGCGGCGCGTGCCACCCACCCCTTACATCTACCCACACGTGGGCACTGAAAAATGCAGCCGCTAACGAGCCGCGTGTTCCCGGAGGTAATAGCGTCAAGCTTTAGCTCTTGCTCGATTGACTTTCCATTACAACACGGCTCTCTCTCTCTCTCTCTATCTCGCTCGCAAGGCAGCTGCAATATTAATATCCCGACGAGAGCTCCGGTATATAAAGGAAAAGAAATCAATGAATCATTTTCCACCGTAAAGTTGAAGCTGGAAAGGTATACAGAGAGAGAGAGAGAGAGAGAGAGAGAGAGAGAGTAGAGCTTTTCTCTACCTCACTCTATAATATTGTAATTAACTTTTCTCGTCCGCTCGCCAAAAACTTGCCGTCGAGAGCTCGAGAAAAAGACTGCGGCGCAGTACGGAGGGCTTGTCGACCCTCTGTTATCGCGTCGAAACTTTTCCATCACCCCCCGCTCGCTCAATAACTCTGCCGACCAGTGAAAAAGTAACACGCCTACGCACACGTACAGGGCGCGGTAATTTTTTTTTTAATGAAAAAAAAGCATCATAAATTGATGAAGCTCGGTATGGCCGGAGCGAAAGTGGCTGTCACACGCCTACGTCCTCGTGCCTCGATTCGCCAGCCTCTCCCGATGTACATACCCCTACACAAACACGCAGCTCAGCTGCACACAGCACAACAACAGGGAGTCGAAAAGTCGCTGCTGGCGCTATGCATGCACATATATACACGCGCACAGGGCAAAAAGAAGTCTCTCTTAAAAGTCAAGTGAAGAAAAGAAGAAGAAGAAGAAGAAGAAGAAGAAGAAGAAGAAGGGGGAGAAGGAGGAGAAGATCTAGTGCCTGGAGCGGAGAAAAGCAAACCGAAGTGGCCGCCGGCCATGGCAAAAGTAGCGCGAAGCATACGCGCGCATTCTACAAGCCGGACAGTGACACATGCTCGTCCACTGGTCCAGTTCACTGGCCGCAGTCAGTTCAGCGGCTCGCACGCACACAAGCCCGCAAGTGTATACGAGCTCCTCGGCCGATATGTACTAGAGCTGTCCACTCGATTCTGCCAAAGTCGAGATCTGGACGACGTCTTCTCCCCCTCCCCCCTACCCCCTTCTCTCTCTCTCTTCTCTCTCTCTCCCTCTCGCTTTCCTTTTCCACTCGTTCGATTCTTTACACACCGGCGAATAAGCAGAAAATTTCGAGAAAGTCACCGCTGCTGCTGCTGCGGCCCCCCAACTTGGACACACTGCTCGCGGAAAGTTGCTAGCGACGAGGCACCGAACAAGAAGCCTCGCGTCCCCCTCCATCGCACTACTCGCCAACTCCTTATATACATATATACATAAGGAGGTCGAGCGGTGGCTGGAAAGATGCGAAAGCAAAAGCACAATGCGAGCCGAAAGCCAGATAGAGGAAGCAGAAGAGGAGGAAGAGGCAGCCGAGTGATAAAGAGGACAGAAGAAGAAAGGTGGAAGAAAAGCGAGCGCAGACCGGGGAGACGGGGGACCGGAGAGGCGAACAAACATTAGCATGAAAGTAGGAAAACTGGGTATGGAACTCCAACTGTTTGTCGGCGGATCGCTGGCTCGCTCATTCCCATTCTCTCGTTGGTCTTCCTATCCCCCCCCGCGAAGAAAGACGATCGCGCCGCGCCGCGACCCTCCCGCGCAACCGTACCAAAGAATACCGAGATTTTATTATAATATGAAAAGGATCATTTTGCTAAGTCAAACACAAGGGAAAACTGACATAAATTATTTGAATAGGGATTTTGCGCGGGAAGAGAGCTTCACAGAGCCAGCAACGAGTCACGCCAAATATTGACTATCTATAAGAGTCGTTCTTGCGACATAACGGTGCTCAGGGGCATCGGCCTTTCCTATCACCGATACGATAAGCTATGCCGGATATAATGTACTGCACCATACTAATTGGGCATTATATCGAAAAGAATACTTCCTCGTTATAGTGCAGGCCGTGCAGCCAATATAAATATGCCAAACGTGAAATTGAATACTTGGAAAAATGGTTACAAGCGGCTATAATTATTTCGAATTCCCAAGTAGTTCTTTGTCGTCTACTAGGTTTTAACGCATGTTAAAATAATTGATTGTCAACTTTTCCGAGTGAATTTCGAAAGGAGCGCAATAATAGTCTCGAGGAATAATAGATGCGTAAAATCAAAGGGAACCGGAGAAAAGCGATGGGAAATGGTAAAAAAAAGAGAGTAAGAAAGGTAGAAAAGTGGAATATATAGCGGATAAAAGAGAGAGAGAGAGAGAGAGAGAGAGAGAGAGAGAGAGAGAGAGAGGGCGAGAGTGAGAGAAGGAAGGAAAAGAAAGAAACGATTGAAGCAGCTGCGTTGAATAAAGTAAAAGTGTTCTAGGGCGCGCGACGAGCTCGAATTTTATTAAAATATTTAAGTAGGGAATTGCATTAAGGAAATAGCAATAGTATTGTTCGCTGAAATATCATTACGAGCTCGTGCGGCCCGTCGCCGTCGCCGCTGCTCCACGGGCTCGTAGATGTCAGCTCCTATGGCCGAGTGCAATTCGTCGAGCTCGGGAGATTTCGCCGTAGGTCGACGGAGCCGACACTTTTATTGGTCTACATGATCCGAGAGCATCGGGATATCTATATGTATATACGTATATGCTGTACTATATTCACGAGCTGCATGAGCTACTATAGTGCCGTCGTCGCTCTCGCAGTCTCAGCTCCACTACTCGCCTAGATATATAACAAGATAAGGTGCTCGATCTCTCGAAATCTGACGAAAAAACGCGTCCGTTTAAGAGGTCAGAACAGCTTTGACGCGTAAAAGAAAAGTAAATTTTATCCGCAGGCTGATGTGGGAAATAAACTCTGAATTTGTTTTTACCGCATGATTGAAGCGCCGCGATATATTTTTCAGGCCTAATGTTCCAAAGTAAGATATGTCGAATGAACACGATAGTTATATGCACGTACATAAATACGTACATAGGGGAGCTGCTATTTAATACACGCGCCTTAGCCATACTCCGGCGGCTGCGCGCTTTTACTTACATATTCCACGCTTGACTGGCATTCAGGTTTGAAAATTTTAAATCCCGCACACTGAGCGTGGAATTCATTTCGAGAATTTTACTTTAAAGGATCCAGCGCGTAGTGCGTATACTGTAATTTATTCAAAAAATTGTTGCCGTATAAAACGAAAATGTATTATTTTTTAAAAAAGTTCAAGTGTCCTTTGTTGAGCGCAACTTTCAAAATAAAATACTTTTGTATATTTTTGACTTACTTGTTTGTCACTCGAAAACATAATAAGATTCAAAACCATAGGATATGGCAAAAATGTAAAAATAAGGGTTACCCGCCCTGATATCCGATTGTAGTCAAAACTAGAATGAAAAAAAGACAGAATTAGGTAGGTATTGTGAGCTGCGGTATTTTCGAAGCCTGGAGCTCAACAGCGCCTGTGCACCTGCAGCAACTAGAAAAATTTCGCTTCTCAAGAGCTTTTAAGAAAAATGGAAAAACCGTTATAATTACCTTCTACACGCATTTAGCCGGTTCTCTTGCTCTATTTCTCGCCCCCACTTTGGGGCGGCTGCTGCTGCCTCATTTTCCATTTTTTTTAAGGTTCCTCTCTCGCGCCTCTGTTATAACGCGACTCGACGCAAGTAGTGGTCGCCGCCGCGTTTGTTCCCGCACAGCAGAAGCGAGACTCAGCAGAACCTTTCTTCCGGTAAATTTCAGTCGGAATGAAAATGCGAGCTGAAGTTTTTCTTCGCTGCGCGCACACACACACACACAGACGTACACGTGCGCGTGTTTATATATGTGTAGAGGAAACCTCTCTCTCTCCCTCTCTCTCTCGGCAGTCTGCTTTTTCTTCGGCCCAGATTGAAGTAGGCTCCCGCCCCTCTTTTTTGTTTCTCGCGGCTTTTTGTCGGCCGGCCCCATCCCGGCAAAGAGAATTATTTTTTGCCCCTCGCTCGTGCGCCTGGAAGAAAATAACCGAGTGAGGTACGCTGTAGAGAAAGAGAGCGAGAGAGAGAGAGAGAGAGAGAGAGAGAGAGACAAGGGAAAAAAGCAGCCACGTCTATGTATGTCGAAAATGGAGTTTCCAGCGCCGCGTGCAAGGTGAAAGAGCGTAATTTTTACAGCTTCAGCATATGCCAACTTTTTTGCTCACTCCCACCCCCGTTGCTGCGCGCTATACTAGTCTGCGGCCGCCGCCCGCCTACTCCGCAGCGCTGGAATGGAGAAAAAAATTTTCCGCGCAAATGAACAGCGCTGCCGTCGCTCGGCAACAAAAGCCACTCGCAGAGCTGAATCGCTTGGTTCGCTATGCGCGCCACGGCATTAGAGCTGCATCGCGAAACAAGTTGCCGTGTGCAGGGAAACTATTCTCCTCGTCTCGGCGGCTCATCGTGGATAATAATTCCATTCAGCTATTGGAAATCAGTCTGCGAATTTCAGAAATCAAGGACTCGCCCGAGACACTGTGTATGCAGGCTCACGCCGAGCAGCTAGCGGTAGTTCTACTCTACTGTGCTACACCATGCAGGGGCTATTATCATCGAAATCCCAGAGCGCGAAACCACCGCGGAACGAAGCGTAAATCACGAAAGCGCCGAACATTCGTTACGTGGGACGCGGACCATGAAATACCGACTGCCTAGCTATTCGTCCCTCTCATTCGCGGATCTACTCATTCCATCTTTCTCCCTCTGCTCCCCTCCCCTCCAACCCCCCTCCTCTTTGGGTGTCCTATCTTTCGGCCTCTATATCTCTCTGTCTCTCTCGCTCTCTCTCTCTCTATCTCTCTCTCTATCTCTCTCTATCTCTCTATCTCGCTTCCAGCGCTCCTTCTCATCCCGAACACGTATGCACAACCCTTTTGCGTTACGCTCCGCGGAGCGAACTCGTCCTATTGGCTTTTAAAGCGCTTTCCCGAGTCAGTCCCTGTGAGAAAATGACACGAAATAGGAGGATGAAGAGAGATAGATGGATATACGAGTCAGAGACGAGGGATGCGGAATATTAGTGCGATTGAGCCGAGTGTAAAGCAGTGACGGGATACTGACGATATTGGGAAACAGGAATGAGAGGAGATGAAGGAGAAAAAAACATCAGGAAATTATAAACATTGGGAACCGATGCAAGAGGGACATCAGCTCCTAGATAAACATGAAAAGTGAAGGAAACGGTGAGAATAGAGGAAGGAAAGCTCCTCTTTGTCTCTATCTCTCCTTCTCTCGCTCTGCCTGCCTAGCTTTTGAAATTCGTTTGTGTAGCGCGCGCGCGGATGCCCCGTTATCAAGTTTTCGCGTTATCGAGCGCACGCCGACAAGATAACATTTTCTCTTTGTCCAGCCAGCCAAGCGCTTTGATACTTCAATTCTCCCTTAGCACCTTTGTCTCTCTCTCTCTCTCTCTCTCTCTCTCTCTCTCTCTCTCCCTCTCGCTCGTTTTCCATGTATTACTCTCTTTTCCCATCAGCCAATTCGCTATATCTTTCTCTCGGCTTCTCATTCTTCGCCAGCTCGCCCTCCGCGCGCAAGTGTTACCGGCCACAAGTTTCAACGAGTTTACGGTATCGCGATCGGAATGTCGAAAATAAATCGATGGCTCGTTCAGCTGGTCAAGATAAATAGAAAAGGTTTCCTTGCCTCTTAAAAGAACTTTCCGTAATAAATAATATACAAGCCATTATTTTTTTTTGTGGCTCGATTGCGTTTATTTTTTAGCGCTCGCCTCTAAACCTTCCCACAACGCTTATACTTTTCCTTTTGATAAATTGTTCTCGTGCACTAAATTTTTGACGAGTGGGAACTGTACAAGCAGTATTCGAAACGAATGAGATTTTAAAGGGTCTTTGTTGGCAAACGAGTAAATGTTACTCAACGAGACTTTCCGAATAACAATGAATATCAATCATAAACGAGCTATTCAATAAAGTATACGAACCGTAATTTTGTTTTCCTACACATATGTTCGGAGACAGTCGTCAACATTCTATTTCTGGACATACAGCCATTAAATTTAAGAAGGCGGGGGATGTGTCATCCGTTGCCCAGCGGTTTCCCTCGCATTTGTTCCCATCTATTCGTGATTTGTACCCATTTCGTTTTATTTCCTGTAAATTACGGGTGGGAGTTGAAGCGATTTCGCTTGCTCCTTTTTTTGCACGGCATATATATAGTCGAGTGAAAAAGAAAAACAGGCAGGCAGAAAAAAAATCACTCACTGTAAGACAAAGAGATAAGAAATCTATTTAATTACGGGCAACTAAGAGGTTGTTCCGATAATTAATGACACCCATCACTCGCCCACCGGCGCTGCTTAAGCTCCGCAACTTCTCCGAGGCTGCGCAAACATTAAATAAACCCATTGTACCGTGTGCGCGGCGCGGCTTTCAATAAAAGTTCAACAATTATCCAGAACCGGGGCGATGCATCAATCCCCGATAATAATTACGAGCAAGCCTTTAATTGAACAATTCGTACAGAGGCCGGTTGTACAGGCGCATTGTTAATTACTTTGCGCGGCTAAGCTCAGAGGCAACCCGTGCGCTCGAACCGCAACTGCCGCGACATTTACATCGTCGTACAAGTATATAAGAGGCTTTCGTGCGCGAAGCAATTAAACAGCTACCCTTGTGTGTGCGCAGTGAACAGCTCGTAATATAAACTCTTTCGCTCTCGAGATATCGCGAAATACTCGCGACCACTTGTTCGCGTCATCTCTCGAGGCGAGATACTGTACACTTGGCGGCGCGGCAGACACTCGCTTAAGCTTAGCGAGTCGTTTATCGAGCGATGCGTGAGGACCGATAGCGTAACTCCGTGCGTCGGTGCGCAATTTGTCGTTGGGAAAAATTACCCCGACGCACGATCTTTTCCCTCTTTATACTCGAAAGCTGTGAAAGCTTTTGCAGGAATTAACATAGCTACGATTACACCACTTGAATTATTCATGAAAGTGTAATTTACTTTAGCTTCGATTATACCTGGGATATTTAGCCGCTCCTTTATTCTTCTGGTTATTATAACGTCCACCGTGCAATAGCGGGAAAGCTGCTGTACGCCGACTTTGTAGGAATGGTAAGCTACAATTGGGACGACTTCTAAGCTTACTTAATGGTGCAGTTAAATTAAAGTTACGTCCGAGTGAATAATTAACCGAAACTTTTTGGGATTAAGACAATGGCTGGATAGAAATTTTAAATTTAAAACGTGTACTTAAGTCTCATATGTTGTCGTAGTATAATACACTGAATATTATTCGCAGTGTATACACATAAAATTTGACTATATTTTAATTAACATCCCTTTTCATTAACTTTCTGTTCGTGTTTTGTAACCTCGTCTAATGTGTTTACAGAGCTTGTCGCTGTTACACAATATTACCGAAACCCTTTGCCTTGACCCGAAACTAAGTTTTACTTTACTTACCAGGTACTACACTGTGAAATTAAACTTGCGTTTGCATTCAAAATTCGCCAATTAGAAGCTCGTCAGAAAAAAAGCTTATGGCAGACTGAATCATCGAGCTGAAGGAGGATTGCAAATGTTTTCGCCGAACTCTCGGTGCAGTTGCTCCCAAAAGCTCAGGCTATAATTACTTTAAAATAATCCCGCGAGAACAGCGGTAGTTGCCGGGGGGTACATAAAGAGCCGGGGCTAGCCGAGTGGTCGTTAGGTGCGCGTCGAAGCAATCGTTCAAGTCCAAGGCTAAAACAAGCTCGATTTTCCATTGAGCGGTTCGAAAGTGGCGGGCGGAGGAGGGATGGAGTTCCGTTGGTACGCGATCAACGAGCGCGAGCGGCAATCGATATCCTTAAGCAGGCCAAGCAAGCAAGCAAGCAAGTAAGCCTTTATAGCTAAGCGAATATCAAAGGGCGGCGTCTCGCACGATCGCAGACGATTAATCTCCGGCCGTTTCGCTCAACTGGGAATTGAAATCTGTATAGCGGAGGGTGAAGAGACAGAGAGAGAGAGAATTCCACCCCCTTAGCGATATTCGTAATACCTTCAGCGAAGCGTTCACGGGATACCCAGCTACGTGAATACATATATATATATATATATATGTGTGTATATGTATATATAGCTATAGATTTACAGATATATGTATATGTGTGTTGCGGGAGAGAGAGAGAGGGTCGTCGGAACGCTATATGTGCTTTCACCTCGAGCGTAGAAACCCCCTTTGAGTTGGCGTGCGCTCCGTTGCGGGGGGCCACGGCCGCAGTTCTCCAATTGCTGGTTGGATATGCCGACAATCAAATTTCGTTGCTATTCGACCTCTCTCATCGCCCGGCTCAACTCTATACCCTCTATACCCTCTCGGCTGCCGTTGCCGCTGCCATTGCCGCTGCTGCTTCCGCCCCATAATACTACGTGTGTCTTTCTCTCTCGCTCTCTCACCCAACTCATCTCTATATTTGCCGCTCGCGCCCGCTGCCAGCAGCGCTCATTCTCCCGCGCTCCCATCATAGCGCTAACTGTGTTTCACCTTAATTAATGTCTAATTGGAAATTTTGCCCCTCTCGCACGCGCCGACCGCTCGTGTAACCCCCTCCGCCCCCGCCCCTCTCCCAATGCACACGCACACACTGCAGACTACCAATAAAAGCTCGTTCCGGTGTCGAATTCACCGCGACGCCGGCCGCGCTTATGCGGCAACCGAATATACCGGGAAAACGGCTTTTCCAATCATGCCGATGCCCCCCCCCCCCCCCCCC
>UELU01129655.1:0-22608 GCA_900490025.1 Megastigmus dorsalis
GGGTGTTATCATCCGCATGGTAACGCCTAATAAAGTCACCGAATCTACGTGAAATTCAATGTTTAGTAATTAGTTGCAAAAATCCAGGACTTGGATATCCACCTGGATTCGCTTGGAATTCCAGCCTGGATTTTCAGTCAAATCCACCTGGATTCCAGTGGAATCCACCTGGAATTCCAGCAGGAAATCCAGCTGGAATTCCAGCTGGATTTTCTCAACAGAGTTAATATAATTTAAAAATAAAATTAGCTGATCCCAGACCACATAAAAATAATTTACAAATTCACCTGGAATTCCACCTGGGATTCCATCTGGATTTTTTCAACAGGGTTCCTAAGCACATGAAAAATATTATACTATAGAGGTTGTTAAAATTTTATAATCCTGATGAAGAACTCGAAAATAAAAAATGAATATTTTTGAAAACTTTGAACTTGACAAAAATGTTTAAAGTTTGAATTATTAAAACGTGTAAAAAATATACAATACTTATTCAAAATTTTACCATTTTTTAAATTTAATAAAATATTAAAATTTAGAATATATTAAAGCTCTATTCCCCAGTTTGGGTGTTACCATCCGCATTGTAACATTTAATAAGTGAACTTTATTTTAATTAACCTCCCTGTTGAAAATATTTCTACGCGGAAATCTACGTGGCGTTTTTGGACTGATTTTCACGTGGAAATCCTCGTGGATATTTTCAAATAGCTGAAATAATTGATTTTTTATAAAGACTAATAATTTATTTTAAAAAAGATATTTGCAAAAATCCAGGCTCTGGATATCTACCTGGATTCACCTGGAATTCCAATTTGGAAATCCAGTCAAATCCAGCTGGAATCCAGGTTGATCCAGGTGGAATTCCAGCCGGATTTCCAGGCTGGAATTTCCGCTGGATTTTTTTATCAGGGTTTTATATTAGTTTTCAAATACCGATCATACACTACATAAATGTTAATTTTTTATAAAAAGTAATTTCCATGAAGGGTATCGTATGTAGTATAAGATATATTGCACAATATATAGTCATATAGCCGAATTAGAATTCAATCTTACTCGGCTTTGGTACCCGATTTTATCAATACAATTACACTTATTTTATTATATATACTTATATATGTGAAAAGATATAATTATATACTATATTTATTTACAATACTTGATTATTAGAGCTCTACAATTTTCCAAAATATAACTTTGGTAAAAATTTCATCATTATACCTGAAATGAAAGTATAAGGCATTTGTATATATAGGTTATAGATACTATAAACGCGGATATATTGATATATATATATAATATAATTCAATGATCAATGATCACTGATCATAATCATAAATGATGCTTCTCTAGTCTCGGAGTCTCCTCGTACTCTGCTGTGGCGCTGTAATCTGTATACTTGTACCTATACATATACATCTACATGTATAGAAAGATTTTACCCAGAGAGTATGCAGGCAGGGGCATGGGCGCATAAAAGGGAATAGAAAATACCAAACTGCCAGTCATTCGCGTCGACTTGCAACTGTGTATTGCCTGTTTCTTTTTTAATTTTATTCGGAAAATTAGTACATATATATTTAAATAATGGGACTAGTACGTGTAATTAATGACGATGGTCATTTCCATGGCGAATTATTGAATGCTGGCGCAAAACTTGTTGTTGTTGATTTCACTGCTACTTGGTAAGTTTTATTGAGGTTATTTTTGTAATTTAACATCTGTGAATAATTAACCTAATATTAATATAATATCAAGAATCCATCAAAATAAATTTATTTATAGAGCTATAAATAATTTGTGATGATTATTATATTACATCAAAAAAGCTCTTGTACTTGCAAATGAACCTTTTATCTCATTAAGAAATTTTTTTACAGGTGTGGTCCTTGTCAACGAATTGCTCCAGTATTTGAGCAATTATCTACAAAATATCCAAATGCTGTCTTTCTGAAAGTTGATGTTGATAAATGTGCTGAAACTGCAGCTGGACAAGATGTTAGCGCCATGCCCACCTTCATATTTTATCGCAATCGAACAAAACTTGATACATGTCAAGGTGCGGATCCTACAGGACTCGAATCAAAAATACAGCAATTCTATGGCTCAGGGGATGTTGAAGAGTCTGTTACCGGACATGTAGGACTTCATATTTTAGGAATGATTTTACTTGTCGTAATTATATATTTTTGGAGAGATTTATAAAAAAGATCAATGTAACATTGAATTTAGTTATTTTAATTTATTAGCAATTAAATATTTTTTAATAGTCGAAGTTTACTTAAGAACATGAAAGAAATTTTAATAATAAGTTTGATTCTATACATCATTATTATCCTAAAATATCTTTGTTAGAGATAAGTATATTATTTTAAAAAGTTGAACTGTATTAACATTTTAAGTTAAAATATATACAATAAAATTTTTAAATTTTATATCTGAAAAATTTATGTAGCTTTTTTTGAGCATATTTTTTTCATTTTCCTTTAAAATGATACTGTTTATCTAAAAGTCATCTGTGCTGAAAATATAAATTTACTAGATTGCAAGAAAATCAATTTCATTACATATATAAATTTATTTATAAAGCTATTTTAAGTTCTTACTAAATTGTAAGAATATTTTCACTTGCAGATGGATCTAGCTTCTTTTATTATGAAAGGACAATGTGAATGTTTAAACGAATCTGATGACCACAACTTAGCTCATTGTTTAACAGCTGAAGGTGGCTATTTAGAAAGTGACTGCGATGAACAATTGATCATATCTCTAACTTTTACACAAGCTGTTAAAGTACATTCCCTTAAAATTAAAGCACCAGTAAATAAAGGCCCAAAAAATTTAAAACTTTTCATTAATCAACCTAGAACAATAGATTTTGACATGGCTGATTCAAATACAAGTGTTCAAGATCTGACGTATGTTAAAATTTAATACTATGTATCAATTAAATTCATATGTAGGAGATAAATTATTATGCTTAATATTGTAGGGTATTATCAAAGGACATAGAGGAAGGAAATCCTGTGCAGTTACGTTATGTTAAGTTCCAAAATGTACAAAACTTACAGATATTTGTTAAAGATAACCAAAGTGGTAGTGAAACAACACAAATTGATCACTTATCTATCATCGGATCTCCAATTTCAACAACTAATATGGGGGATTTCAAAAGAGTAGCTGGTAAAAAAGGAGAGAGTCACTGAGAAAATATTATTTAAATTGTTGTGATTACAGATCAACTGCAGTTATAATTCAAATTTATTGATATCATTTTCAATTTTTGTATAAGATAAAAAATCTTCGATGAATTCTGGACTCTTTGATATTGTATAAACAACATTTTTTTCAGAATGTATTTTGTGTATTTCTCTCCTGGTACAATTAATTTACTTATTTCAATAAAAATGTTGAATTAAAAAATTCATTTTTAATAAGCTGCTTTTTTACTTAGCATTTATTATATTAATATATGTCATTTATAAATATATTTTTTATAACTATCTAACAAAAAAAAATATCTGGATTTTTTTATTTCTGATGTTACATTGTATTGAATCATACAATATTACATTTGGCCTTTCAGCTTTTTAATTAGTTCTAACAATCTAAATTACCAATTTTGAATTCATATAAACCAAAAAACATAAAACTTTTAATCAATTGAATATAAAGTTTATTGAATGTATGTATATAAATAAAAACATTTTAAAAATAAACACAGAATACTTTTTATTTTTTCTTAATCTTTTTTGTGATAAATTATGTACATGTACTAATACTAATATACTATATTAACATTAATTTGAGTAAATATATAAGTAATCAATCTACAAATCATTTGAAAATGCCTTATGTACATCTGTTTTATTCTCTAAATTATTGATGGCTGAATACGAATTTTGTTGTACTTCTATTTGTCTCATTTTTTCAAACAACATTATTGAATGGCATTTTTGATGAAATTTATCTACCATCCAGCGATCGTGTTTCTTTTTTAATTTATCTAGTGCAGATGTCAGATGAAAAATCTCCAAATTTTTTTGTTCCACTTCAACTTCTCTTTCCTTATGCATTGCCAATAACTGTTGTTTAGTTTGTTTTTTAGCTGCAATAAGTATTCGTACTTCCTACATAATATATGATAAATAAATGATTGTTTATGATAATTTGAAAAATGAATTAATAAAAAAATATTGTAATTTTTACATTATCTTTTTGTTTATTTTTCTTCTTTAACTCAATTAATTGTTTGTTTAAATTGGTAATAATTTCATCTTTGCTTGAGGAAGAATCTATCTGAGTTTGATTTCCTAAGATATTTTTCATTAAAGAGTTAGTCAAAATCATGAGGTTTTGAAGTTGCTGTACCTAGAAAAAGTGAAAAAAATAATGTAATCAAGATTAATATGACTCAATATGCAAATAATTTTTCTTACTTGAATTTCTGAAGGTTTAGTATTTGAATCCATTGGACTTTTCTTATTATTTTTTACAATTATTCGGAGACGCTTTCTTAAAGAATTTTAAAATAATTAAATTTTTGTGTTTTTCAGTATTAAAATATTACATACATTACAAATATTACAATATTACAAACTTACTTCATTATAAAAATATTTTGTTTCATTTGTGAGATTCGTTTGTCTCTTTCTTGGATCTCTTTCTGGTATGTACGCTTCAATCTATTTAATCTTTCTTTAACAATCAGTAATTGGTTCTACAAATGATGTATATGATTAATATTTAAGTATTATTAAAAATTGATATTATCTTATGTTATACATACTTCAAGACACTGTTGTTTCAGTTTCAAAATTTTTATTTCATTTTCTCTAAGATCTGCTAAATTAGATAATCTAAAATATAAAAAATAAACAATTAAAATTTATAAAAGATTAAATGGACAAACATTTCCAATAATTAAAAAATTAACCTTTCATAATCATCTTCTTTTATATTATAATGATTCCATATTGAAAGGGGTAATGAAAATTCATGAAAAGTTTTTTGCAAACCTAATAGTAATAGTTCTTGTTTTTGTACTAACTTAAGAACATTGTCCAATTGAGCATCAGCTATAAATTAAACAAATGTAAGAAAATATACTTTATATATTTTAAAGTGTAGTGCTTTTACTGTACAGAAATGCATCTAATGAAATTTCATCAAACTTAATTCTATAAGTATTATCAATGAAATTTTTTTAAAATCCATAGAAACTATGAAACTTTAACGGCATATAAATTAACCCTATTAAATTAGAATTTATTGTAATAAAAAATTATATCATGATACATTACCAGAAATTATATAACTTGAAAAAGAACTATAGATTTCTTTTGTTTGTAAAAGTGCTCGAACTGAGCCATTAGTAAGAATTTCTTTAGCACTCATTAAATTTTCGTAAGTATTTTTATGAATTTCAATACATTTAGTCAACCTATAAAAAAGTTCATTCATTATTAAATTCATTAATTAAGCAACAAGAGAAGATGTAATAATTTACTTTTCACTTAAAGATAAACAATTATATTGGGCTTCATAGGAGTTGTCTACTCTTATTGAAAGTTGTTTTAGTATACTTTTATTTTCATTTTTCTTTATAATAGAATTTTTTAGTTTACTATCCTTCAATAAACTTTCGTTTTTAGGTTCAATTTTTGAAATTTTAACTTTTGCATCAGTTATATGAAAATTACGTGAATAATCCTGAAAAAATGTAACATTTATTAATATGATTTTGTTCATGAAAGAGTAAAATAATAACTTTTTTACTTAAATAAACTTTTACCGCTCCAACGTGTGAACTGTGAGGGGTGGACGGAATATTAGGATTTACGCTTTCAGTGAGACTTTTCTTGTATTGCTGCCAAATTTTATCAGGTAAATTAAGTGGAAGAACGCGAATTATACGACGCCTTCTCTTTATAATACAACTTTTTACTTTTTTTTTACTCATTTTTGCTAAATATAAACTACAAATGCACTTAAAATAAACCAAAGTGCAAACAATGACGTGTTATTAGCTAAGTTAGACTGACATTGAATTGAGAGTTATTGTTTACCGGCTACTATTTTTTAAACGATTAAAATATTATGTGTATTACGTATGTCAAAGAATAAATTCTCGTTTGTTGACTTTATTTAAAAATTTTCAGAGAATTATAAAATTAAAGTTTGACGGTTCTTTTATTATTATAGCCGAGATTATAGCTATTACCGAATGTTTTGAAAACAATAACATGACTAACCGGAAACTCTTTTATACGTGTTGCTACTGTTCAAGTCAAAAGTAACTAGGGCTACGATTTCACCAATTATAATTTTTTAAATATACCTAAGTATATTAATTTAATAAGAACTAATGAATTTAGATAATATTTAAATAATAATAAATTCGTTCCAAAAGCATGAAATAGCATTTGGGTAGCTGTAATTTTGTCTCTCTAGTCTCTACAGAAGCTATAGGAATAAAAGTTTGAATAATATATCTTCGATCAGATTTTTAAAATACCTAGGTATGAGTAATTTGGGATACCTACTTTACTATAAACAATTGGTCAAAAAAGTGCAATCTGATTGTATGCATACTGTCACATTCTGAAAGATCACTAACAAAGGAACAAGGAAGAAATATAAAAAGAAAAAAAGAGCTTATACTTATACATACGTAATATACCTATTGTATTTTCTCTTTCAAGATTTGTTCCATGTTCCTTTTTTCGTGAGAACTGTGGAGTCCTGAATTCGCTCAAATTCTTCATATAAGTAATACTTATGCAGTTACATCGTATACTATTTACTTGGGTATAACTCAGCGAAACAACTTTTTGATATACATTCTTTTTTTTCTGTAATGAACAATGCATTTTTATATTCTTAGATTATATCGACACCTCGGACAAAGACTAACGGTTCAACTTCTAACGAATACTAACACACCATTCACGGCTCACGAAGAAGTATAACACCGTTCATACCCCTACTGAAAAATCTCACCTGAGATCTCATGCCAAATCTCATGTAATGATTTTTTTGCTTTTTTCACGTTTTAAACTAATCTTAATCGATTAATGACTATTTTTGAAAAATTTTGACTTAGAAAATTTTTTAATCCTTTTTGTATGTGATAATGGATCCTTGTTGGATCCTAATGGTTTAAAACGTGATCAAAGGTGAGATTTTTCATGGTAGGAATACCTTTTACGAAGAATAGCACCGTTCACGGCATCAAGCGACGAAGAATATCACCGTTGATATTTAGTTAGCGAAAAGTAACATCGCTCGCCGAGCGCTGACGAAGACTAACGCGGCTCGCGCTGATCTCTGACAAAAAGTAACATGCAAACACTGATGCTAACAATTCATTAATATTGGCCGCTGAGTTTCTTTAGCCGTGTTAGTTTTCGTTAGCGCTCTACGAGTATAGTGCTACCCTGTTGAAAAAATCCGGCTGGATTTCCTGCTGGAATTCCAGGTGGATTTGACTGGAATTCCAGCCTGGATTTTCAGTCAAATTCACCTGGATTCCAGTGAAATCCACCTGGAATTCCAGCTGGATTTTTTCAATAGGGTACTTTTCGTCAACGATCTGCGAGCCGCGTTAGTCTTCGTCAGCGCTCAGTGAGTGGTGTTACTTTTCGTCAGAAATCAGAGATCAGCGAACCGTGTTAGTCTTCGTCAGTGCTAGGCAAGTGGTGTTACTTTTCGCGAACGAAATGTCAACGGTGCTACTCTTCGTTTGATGCCATGAACGGTGCTACTTTTCATCAGCCGTTCTGAACGGTGCTACTTTTCGCTTGATCCCGTGAACGGTGTAACTCTTCGTAAGTGGTGTCGATATGTGAGTTGAGCATTAAAATTTTTTATAAGAACGCTTAACGCACGCAAAGCGCACGGATTATTTTGCGATTTAGGTTCAACTAAACAAATTCTAAAATCAAACATACATAAAAAATAAAAACGTCAGTTGTTTTCTACATATTTTTATTAATCCAGTAATAATTATTTAGTTTTGTAAGTACTTACTAATCAATTTTTTTATTGAGATTGAGATAACGTGTTACATAAATTATAAATTATTAAAACTAGGTGATAAGGCTAGATTGATCTTCACGGAACGCACTATAGAGGCCAAATAAAAAACTTTATTAGTACAACGTTTCGAGGGTGAACACATATATACCCTCCTCTTCAGGCTCAAGGGACTTATACAGTAATACATAGTTTAATTATTAAAAAAAGCCATGTTCGTCATAAATCTTTAGACGAAGAACTCGTGAAAACTTTTCACTTTTTTTCAGTACATAAATTTCCTCCATATCGACTATATATAGGTGCTAAAATTAAAATTGATAGCGCTCATTAATAATTCATGAAACTAGTGGAGGAAAAAAAGTCTTTCTTTCTCTCTCTGATCTCTCGCTCTCGAAATCGTCGGATTAATAATATGGAAATTGACAAACCTTAATAATTGCTTCAATATTTTAACAAATGTAATTCACTGTACCATATATCCATCCGTTCGTCGATAAAGGCCCTATCTGAAATATGAGTTCGGAATAGAGCGCATTTGAATTTTGAGTTTGGAAAAGGGCCTATCTGTTGAGCATATTTCTTTCCTTCAACTTTCAGATGATATCAATGATGCAGAAAATAAAATTATAAATAAATATAAATAATAATTATGGTAACCTTACTATAATGTTATTTTTTATTTATTAGTTTTAGAGAAAAGTTTAATATCCAAAAAGACGTATTTTTTTAGTTCTTGTTTTTCAAGTTATAAACGATGCGATTTAAGCTATAAACGATTTTTCGAGCTTTTTTAAAGTTGTGCCATTTCTACATAAGCCAAAAATAGGACAGTTTCTATTCTATAATATATACTAAGTCAATCTCCAAAGTTCCAGCTCAATGCGTCAAAAATTCGCGGAGAAAATTTATTAACTTGATAAAATACAAACATATACATCCTTACAATGGGGGGGGGACTCATAACCCATTTTGATCATAATACAAAATTTTGTACTAAAATTATGTTACTTTTGAAGTTTAACTTCGTCAATTATCATCGAATCTTCACGAAACTTCGTACAGATGTGTAAAATATACTAGCGCTGGTGAAAATATCATTATTATAGCAAAAATAGTTAATTTTTTTCGAAAATTTAATTGTAAATCAATAAAAGTCGGTCATTACGTTTTTTTCACTTCAGCGAGAAAAAGTATCGACGTAAGTTTAAGCTGCGAAAAACTTCCAGCGAGACAATTGTTCCTCTATCCTTGACAAAGTTTTATACAAAATTTCAGATCGATCCATAATGAATTCAGTGAAATAGAGCAGTTTTATTACAGCCGCGCGTTCGCAGCTCCCGGGATACCGATTTTGATGAAACTTTACAGAGATATACTGTGATCGAAAATATGAGACACGTCTCGGAGTTTTGCTAAAGGGCAATGGGGCAAGAATTAAGGCCCATTTAGTCAAAATATATGAGAAGTCATGGTTAGCTCTTAAGTTTTATAACAAGGCCATTATATACCGTAGAGAATGTCGCAAAGTATAAATCAAAAGAATAGATGATAAGCTTTCGTTTGCATTTGTAACCGAGGTATTAGCACTTTCTATTTAAAAGCTATATGAACAATCGAAAGTTGAGATAATTTTGGACGCATTTTACCACTGAAACAAACGCTAAATTTATAAAAAAAAATGTAACGATCAAAAATAGATTTTAATTGTTTATTATTTTTTAGCATTTGCTAGCTTAATTCGGATGATACTTATATAATACATAGCTGCAAAAAGTGTTTAGCAAATTATATAAATATAGTACTTAGATTACTCCATTAGGGAGAAAAAAACTTGGTCAGTGCAGAACTCCGAAGTCCGGATTGGCCAACTTTCCTCCCGAGTAGCGTATACTATAGTAACTATAGTTTTTTGCCCAGCGAGGTCGAAAACACACCGTTCTCGAACAGGCGCGGGGAGGGAAAGTGATACTTTCGGCCCGTTAGGCAAAAAACCGAATTTTTAATGCATAAGTATCGTATTTATTAATATATGTATTTATTACTATTAGTGATAAAATTACTAGTTAAAAATCCTTAAGTGATCAGAAACTACTTGGTAAATTGCGCACGAATGAAATGTAAATAAGATATGGAATATTACGGAATAAATGATAGTTTAATTATAAAAAGATTTATTACTTAAATTAAAAAATAATTGTAACAATCTTAAGCTATTTTTAATTTTAATCAACTGTACAAATCGCATCAAGTATTTGGTTACTGTGGTACTATATTATGGATTCTCCAAGTACCACCACATGGGCAACCTCTTGCCCATCGTTGTTCCCAAGCTCTTATTGCAGCAGTCCTAGTAGTATTTTGAATTTGAGACTTAGCTCCACATCTATAATTATTCAATTTATTTAAAAATTATTTATAATTAAATAAAATTAAATAAAATTTATTTCATTTACCTTGTACATTGTTTTACAAAAAGTGGTTGTTTTCCTAGATAAACATGCCTTACAGCATCTACTATTTGTCCACTATGCATACAACCTTCAACTGGATTTAATTCAGGTACAAAAGTTAAATCAGGTTCAGTTCCGTACTCCAACTAAAATTCATATATATATATTGTTATCAATATGACTTGAATTAATTAAAAAAATTGAATGCATGAAAAAGATAATTTAATTTAAACAGAATAATTTTACCTGTAGAGGAAAACTTTGATAAAATAAAATAGGTGTAGCTACAGCAGTAATACTGTTTGCCTGATGGACTTGAGGGATCATTACATTATTAGGTAAAAGACAACACTCATCTGAAAAATATGATTACAGTTAAATGCATATGTATTATAATATTTTATCGCACTCTAACCCAAAAATCGCACCTTCGCCGCTTTTTTTCTGGTCTCGTACGATAAAATATCGTATGAGACTCGTGTTTAAGGTGATTATTAACCGCACTCGACATTTCTCACTCGCTTCGCTCGTGTGAAAACGTCTCATTCGGTAAATAATCACCTTCCATACCAGTGTCATAATATACTATAGTAAACTTATCAATTATCGATGAAAACTATAGTTTACAATTATTATAATGGTAAAATTTATTTTGTTATTTGTACCTATTAACTGATCGTCAACTTGTTGTGCCTCACTATTTGGTTGAACTAATTTGGAAAGAAGTTGAAATAGTAATCCTAATACATCTATATTATCAGCACTCTTTAAAAATACTGGTAAACAGGAAGGACGAAGTAATCCCCAAATGCGTATTATTACAAGCAATTCACGCAGTATATTAAGTGCTTTATGATCTTTTATAAGCTCATACTATAAAAAAAAAACTATATTAGTTTTAAATATAATTTATGATTTTACTTATCAGTTCATTACATATATTTTCACTTACCCCACTTGACTTCATTTGCATCCTTTGTTCAGGAAGTCTTATAAGTAAATTTAAAGCTAAATCTGCAATCCATTGTATTAATTGTTGCAAAGACTGTAAAGTAGTAGGTTCTACAGTAAACTCTTTTGGTTCTATATGCAGTAAAACCTAAAATAATGATATTAATTTTAAAAATGTATTTAGTCAAAAAGAAAGAAATGTTGAAAAAGAAATAGAAGTACTTTATCAACATCTGTAATAACATTATCTGTTATAACTGAAGGTAAACGCTCAGCAGGTACTTTCTCATGAAAAGTGTCAGATGGTCTCAATAGCGATTTAAATGCTGTTGCAACAGAATGAACCATAAATAATGAAGATAAATCTGCTGCTTTACTCTGTCCATTCACCAACATTCTACAAATTAATTATTATTATTAATTTAGAATAAATATGTTCATACATTGCCGTTCATAAATTCGGAAAAATTCCTGCTTTGATACTAGACTTTAAAATCTAATATCTCAGGAGGAATTTATGAGCAGTACGTGATGTATATTTTAAATAACGGTATATTTAACATATAAGTTGTCAATGCAGTTACCTATATAAAGAAATTTTAATGCATAGAAACTGCATATAATGATATTGCTGTACTGGTAACGATTGACGATTAAAAGAAGCATCAAAACGTTCACACAATGCTTCAATTGTTGATGATCGGAGGCACAAAAGTAAATCTAGCCAATCTAATCCCGTTAATAAACAATATTCTAATAAAGTACAAGCATAACTTAATGTTATTGATGGACCTGGAAATATACAGATTTCACATTAAATCTATAATGCCTTACAATACAGTCTTAATATAATTTACAATGACAGTGTAAGTAATAATAAACAGAAAACATAATTAACGTACCGTCTGGATATAATTTATATACATATAAACTGCCTCGAGTATCAACAAGTAGAAATATACATCCTAACCATGACATGTCAATATGTGAAATTGTTGCTGATGTTTTCAAATATTTAGTCAGTTGTTCATCTTGACGCCAATTAGTGTTTAACGATGAAACACTTATTTCCTTTAACCCATCATGACTAAGACAGCGCACTGAAGAATCAGCTAAAGCCACCAAAATATAACTAGTTGGCGAAACTATGGATAATTTTGTGGTTGCAATGGCTGTTATCGAATAGTGACATCGATACAAAGCTTGATGTTGCCACACCTAAAATAAAAGAATCATTTTTAGCATGAGATAAATAGATACATTTAAAATATATATAACTAGCGCGACACTCGGTCTAAGTGCCTTGCACTCAGATCTCGTGGCTTGCCCTGATAGCATTCTAGCGCTTCTGCTAGAATATACAGCCTTACAAAAAAAATGTTTGAAATTAATTTTTATCATGATAGACATTTGTTTTATGCTAGAAAATATGTGACTTTTGGAGTTTGACACTTTTTGCAATGACGAAAATATAAGGCACTTCCGTGTATATAATAAATTTGAATACTATTTAACTTACAACTGTCTTAAAAGGTTCACAAGTTTTTGATTGGAACAACTTGTGTACTGGTTGTGTCTTTTCACTTAATTCCCATACTTCAATAAATCCACTACCATCATTATTTGCTGCTACAATCAATGAATCTACTGTTTCTGATACAGCAAATTTGAGATGTGTTATTGTTGCATTAGCTGTAAAAAATAAATTTTTTTATTAAAACTTGTTTATGAACATGACTCTTTTATTGGTGAATATTTACATGTATCATCTTTAGGAGCACCATCCTGTAGAAAAAAACTTGGTAAGGCCAGTGAAGATATACTACATCGTTCATCTGTTTTCTTAACTGAAACGCGAAAACACCTAATTGGTAAGGCAAAACTACCACTGCTTACAGCAACCAAAAATTGACCATCTACAATTTATAAAAGATTAATAGATTAAATAACTTATTTAATAATAGTAGTTTTTTAAAAGAATAAATCAAAATTTACTTTTTGCATAACTAATATCCACAGCGGTAATTCGTTGACGAATACTTCCAATACTTTCAGTGGCAAAACAAATAGGATTTTGTTTATCTTGAGTTATCATTACTGCTCCCAACATCCCTGAATTGGAAACTATGAAAACTCCTTGAGCTGCACGACCACCAAATTGTTTCACTGATGGAGCATAAGGTAAGTGAGAAAACTTTTCATTGTATTGAGTACTATCTTTTTTTTCAGCAACTAAAGTAGTCTGAAATAATGTAAATTAAAATTATTTATATAATAATCCATAAAATATTACATAAAGTATTTTGAAATACCCTTTTTCCATTATGAAACCAAGCCACACCCAATATATGTTCTCCAGGAAAATCATGAGAACCAATAAGAGTCCAATCATTTAAAATATGGTCTTTAAATGTCCAAAGTTGAACCAGTCCAGTTGAATCGGCAATTACAAGTTTTTCTCCTGCTAAGTCCCATTTCAAAGCTGTAATAGTTCCTTTATTTGTTAAAATTCTAAAAATATAATATGTTAGAAACAATTAACTTTTTCAATACATTTAAATAATTAATGAGTAACAACTTTAATTACTTATGTGTATGCCAGGGCATATTTAAGTCACAAACATAAACATGACATCCCCATGTTCGACTGTTTGTATCATCCAGTTCCGTAGTTGCAGTAAAAGCCACAATATTGCGACTTGATAGTGAACACAAAGAATGTTCATCGTAAGTACTATATGAAATAAATAAAAGTAAATTTAATGTTAAAATTAATCTCTTTAACCTATTCTATCAATCTAGGTTCAAAATATAAATTATTAAAATAATAATGTAGTATTTTTCTCAACATCAAATCAGATATTTTAATTATTTGTGAACAAATGAATTAAGAATTAAACATAATTCAGAATTTTATGTATACGTAAAATGGATTACGTAAATAAAATATATTGCATTTATTACATACCTTTCTTGGTTAAAAGATGATTTTGAAAAAGTTTTCCTATTGACGGTATATAATAAGTCCATATTTAATTTGAAATCATACAATAGGACTTAAAAGTTGAAGCTTGATTGAAAAATATTTATTTATAGGTCATATACATTATTATAGTTTATACTGATTCTAGAAAATATACATTACTTTAATAATTCCAAAACAAACAATACATCTCATTTATTAACTATTTAGTTTCCAATTCCCAATGTTTGTTTTTGATTTAGTCAATCTTTTGATCAACAGCTGATTTCTATTTGTACATTTAATATTTATATCTACACTGATCGGACTGATCCAGGCAGCGTTGGCTGCGCTGGGCTTCCACCGGCTTGGGAGCCATTGACGACAGTGGCGACACAGATTAAGGTGCGGGCACGGGTTCCTCATTCTTTTATAATATTAAAACTTAAGTATCTAATTAATATTAAATACTTATTTAACAATTTTTTATTTTTAATGAGTATTTTAGATTTGTTATCAAGAAATATTCAAAATATTAAAAAAAATCTTTGTTCCGTCACTGTACCGATTTTGGCGGAATTAAGTTTTCGTTCATGTGACCGCACCTTGAGGTTTCAAACACAGCATATATGTATACTTTCGAACTGAACATATAAACTGCATAATATAATATATTATATATATAACATATAACATAACCTCAGAAAAAAGTAAGGTTAGAACGCGATACAATAATATAAAACATCAGTGATTTTGCATGGCGCAATGAACATTATAAACACATTTAAAAACTTTAATTTACCAACATAAATATGTAACAATGTCTCAAGCTAATTCACAACAAACTAGAATAGATCAGTTTTATAAAGTTGTTTCTAATAAAAATACCGGATGTGGGATAAAATTATCTGATCAGAAATATAATACTTGTCGCAAACCTGTAAGTATTTTACTAATTCATTAAATATTAAAATATAATATATGTGAAATGATTTTATTTTATATAGCGTAAATCTATATGCAAACTAAATAAAAGTCCAGCCAAAAAGTCTTCAGTGGTTGAAAGTGAAGTTCAAGTTATTTACAAGAAAGTACATAAAAATTCACAAAACATTAATCATAAAAACCGAACAACTATATCAGAATTGGAAAATTCACCAGAAAAAATTAAATTAGATGACTCATTATATCATAGTATTATAAATAATCAAACACCATTGAAAATGAAAGGTCCAAGTTGTATTAGTTCTTCAGAAGAAAATATTAATATTAAAAAATGCATATCTTCATCAGAATTGCAAAATGTACTAGAAAAATTCAAATCAGATGATTCGATGAGTTCTAGTAATGCAACTAGTCAAACCCCATTAAAAATAAGAAGTCCAAATGAGATTAATTCTTCATTACAAAGTATTAAGAGTCAAAAACGAACATTTTCATTAGAATTGAAAAATTCACAGAAAAAGCTTAAAACAGATGATTCATTGAGTAATCATGTAAATAATCAAGCACCATTAAGAAGCCCAAGTGATATAAATTCTTTAAGTGAAAGCATTATTAGTCAAACATATGCATCATCATCAGATTTGCAAAATTCACTAGAAACATTCATAACAGATGATTTATTGAGTCTTAGTAATATGAATAATGAAACACCATTAAAAACAGGAAGTCTCAGTCAACTTAATTCTCCAGGAAAAAAATCGAGTTTTTCTCCTAAAAAAAGTCCACAAAAAAATAAGCTTTCACCTAAAAGTAACAACTTATCTCCTAGAAAGTTATTTTTTACAGACAGGGTCAACTTTGAAACTGTTCAACAAGCAATTGAGAACTTGAACTTTGTAAGACAAGGTAACATCAATCTCAATGTTTTTGATCTTGAAACTATATATCAAAATCAAGAATTTAGTTTCATTTATAATGATGTTGTCAAATCAAATTCACAGAAATTTGAATTTAAAGACATAATTTTTGCAAAAGAAAAACATGCAGATCATCTTCTAATGATTGTCATGGATGTTTTTTCAAATCCAATGAACTGTGGTTATTTTTTGAAAAATGAACTTGATTTAATATTTCATCTTTTTACATTATCACCAGAGTCACAAATGTTATTTGTGAGACTTTTAAAAAGAAAACTAACATGGCATAGAACTAATAGTATCAAATATCCTGAAATTGCAAAAGATTTGGATTTAAATTTTAAAGAGTTGGTACAAAATGGATTTTGCACATCAGGTAATGTTAAAGCTATTCAGTTTTCTATATTTTTTGAAAATTTTTTATGATATATAAAAGAAAATATTTTTTTAGACTTGGAATCAGTAGAAATATCAGTTTTGTTAAACTTACTTCAAGTAGATGAAGTCCGAAGCCTTTGTCAAAAGTTAAAAATTGATCATCGTGGAAATAAAACTGTATTAATAACTAAGGTTCTTAAGTATGGCAATTCTACAAAATCATTTTTTGCAGGAGCAAAAAGTCCAAAATCTGTTCTGAGATCAATGGCATTATTCATTCTTCAATCGTGTGTTTGTTTACCAAAAAATATTATTAATTTATTTGATAGAATTTTGACATTGTTACATCCCATTCAAGATCCAGCAGAAAGTATTGCTGATCTTTTCCTTACTTTAACAAACGTTCATAAAGGAGAAATATTATATCCACCTGTACCAAAAAGAGAAACTTTTCCTATATTTCAAAGTAGATCTCATCTTATTGAGTAAGTTAAAGAATATTTTAATAAAAACTATCATGTGTACTAAACATACCAATTTTTGTTACAGCTTTGTTGAAGGTAAAAATGCTTTAAAAGAAGTACTTAGTTCTGTTGAAAATAAAAATTGGGAGTTAGTAAAAGACTTGGGACGTTTGGCACTAAAGAATTTATGTAGTGGACAAGAAAAGTAAGATAATTTAATTTTATTTGGAAATAAAATCTTTTATATCTAAAATTGTAACTATTTATTTATTACGAATTTTGGTATTACTTTATAGACAAGAGAAATCTACACTTCCTTTGCATGTAAGAAAATTTGAGCCTAAATATTTGTGGGCAAAAGTTTTATCGAAGAGTATTGATGCATTTAAAAAAACCTCAGAAACTATACCTGAAGCTGTACATATTTTACAAACTCTCATAGCAGATAAAAGTTATTCCCAGAGGAGTCGGGGTAGTTGGTACAGCGAGCTTGCATTAATTGAAATGCATCATAAAAAAGATTTAGAAAGGAGTGCTGCACTAACTTTACATGCTTTGCAACAAGATACTTTAACAGAAGTTGATATTTCAGATCTTTTAGAAAGATTGAGAAAATTAATGAGAAGAAAAAATGGAATATCCAAAGAGACTAAACAAGAAATTCAAAAAGTACAAGAAAATATTGAGAGTAAAAGTTTAGCTTCTCAGCCTACTTTTACCAAAACTATTGTTGCAAATATGGCAAACAGGTAATTAATTAAAATTATAGTAATTATAGTAAAATTGTACAAAAACTCAATAATTGTTAAGTTTTAATACAAAAATTATTATTTGTATACAGAATTTCTGTTGGAGGAAAAAGTACATGGTCTGTTAATATTAATGGGAATGATAAATATTATGGTAGTGTAGAAATGTTAGCATTACAGCATTATACAAGTAAAGAGGATTTTCATGAAGGACTTCACTGTGAAGGTTCACTACCAGTTACACTTTTTGCAGTATTTTTTTGGGATGAACTGTACAACTATTTTGTGCCTGGAACATTTGTAACACCTTATCAAGATGCGCCTTCCGATCTTTTTACTTCTGAATTTTACAGTAATAGAAAACAGAATATTGAAGATAAAATGAAGTTTAACCGCTCACTCGATTTAGAATCTTTCACTGAGTGGATGCAGGAAAGATATTCAATTTATAGTCAGTACAGATCAGTGATGTCAAATACATTATTTAAGAATGATCAGCAATTTAAGGTTCTTTATAAATCGTTTATAATTAAAAGAAAAGTCATTGATCAGTGATATTTTATTTAATTTGTTTTTGATTTTCAGGAAGTTGTCTTGTGCCTGGGTATAAATGGTGTCATAGGCATATGTGAAAGATTAGTTTCTAATTTTAGACTTTGGAGGTCTGGTTTTCCAGATCTTATTGTATGGAATTCATTAATTCCAAAGGTGCGTAAAATAATAAAATTATACTTTTACCACATTTCTTATGATTATAATTTTTCTTTATTTATTAGTGTAAAATTGTGGAAGTTAAAGGACCTGGAGACTCCCTTTCCGAAAAACAAAAATTATGGCTTCAATATTTGGAACATCTTGGAATTGAAGCAGAAGTGTGCCGAGTTGAAGGTATTTTTAAAAATACTTTTTATTTAAAGTTCGTAAATATTGTATATATACATATGTATAAAGCTATAAAAATTTACATAAAATTATTAGTTTTGGTAATTACATGACATTATGGAGCTAATGCTTCTGGTACTGTCACAGTACATGGCCCCTCAAAGTGGTACCTTAAAAAATATTTTTTAAATTAGAATATTTTAAAAGTAGTGGATCTGTGGTGTAATCCTAAAACCATTATACCTTTTTTTTATAGTACATAACCAATTTAGTCATAGATCCATTGACTCTTAATTTATTTATGTCATATTTATATTATGATTTAAAATAGAAAATAATCTTAATTGCACATTTGACTATTGTCATGAAATCTTAAGTTAAATAATTATTCATGTTATTAAGTATTAAAATTTATGTTGCAGCTTTGGGCATAAGTTCTAAGTAATACAACAAGTGATATGTTTATATTTTTATAAAATGGTTGATTTTTAATAACTTTCTGCATGGAAAGAATGTGTATCATAGCATGAATTTACACTTTTGATAGCATGTTTATAAACGTGATATATAAAGAAATACTTACTGGAATTCTCTTGTGGCTGGAGTACTTTCAATATTAAATTCTGCTACTGGAACACCTCTTTGAGCAACTAGAGGTGCAAACATCGCTGCTGGATAAATAATTGATGAAGTGCCAATTATTAAACAAGCGTCACAAGAGTCTACAGCTTCTTCTATTTAACATAAAAATAGTTTAATTATGTTCGGTAGTCTTATTGAGATAAATAAAATAATTTATATTTTTTATAAATCCATATTTTCTACTGACTAGCTTTATCCATAATTTTTGAATTAAGTGATTCTCCAAACCATACAATATGAGGACGTAAAAGTGCACCACAATTATTTTTTTCACACCTTGGCAAATCTTTTATTGGAATACTCGATGACTCAAAATCTGGATCTGCTGATCTAATGATTTAGAAAATTATTATTTGTCTTTATAATCTGTATATTTGTACTATACATACTTATGTGACAGTTACATACATTTTTCCTTCCAAAGCAGGACAAATTGGAATGGTGTCATTGAAACTAATATTTTTACATTTTGTACATCGGGTTTTATAAAGAGAGCCATGAAGCTCAACTACATCTTTTGCACCTGCCTTTTGATGTAAACCATCTATATTTTGTGTTATAATAATTACATTTCTACCTTCTTTAGACAAACGATTTTGGAAATCTGTAATAGCTTCATGAGCCTATTAAAAATTATATGTGTATATCATTTTCTAATTAATAGAAATTATAAATGTTTATGAATATTAAGGCTTGAGCAAAATACTAAGTATTACCTTGTTGGGTTTTACTTTACTAACTAGTGTTCTGCGATACTCGTAAAACTCCCATACTAAAGAAGGATTGGCTGTGAAAGCTTCTAATGTAGCTAAACTGGGAGCTTTATACTTTCTCCAAAAACCGCCAGCACCGCGAAAAGTCGGCACTCCAGATTCTGCTGATATTCCACTTCCAGATAATATTAAAATATTTTTAGCCGTCGATAAGGTTTCTCTAAAAGATTTCATTGCAGTCATTTTCGTCTCTATGGCAGTCTACTTAATATTTAATGTTTTAAGCAAACATAACACTGTTATAGAAATTAAGTGTTTTTAATTATGTTGAAAGAAAATACTAAGCGCTTTTGACCATCTGATGTGCTTAATCATTCGTTCACCTGCAAGCTACGTTTTTCTTTTTAAAGAAGGACAGACTGAAATTTACTTTACCGACTAGAATATTTATGTTACGGCAACACACAGATTTTATTCCCTGCAATCCCAGCTGATAGCAAGTACATATATGCAGTAACGTCATGAATGCCATCTGGTTGTTACTCCTGATATGCGGATAAACACGGCGAACAAGAAGTCAGAAAACGGCTAGCTAGGTGTCATTAGGTATAAGTATTTTTTAGAAATACCGAATGGGCCGGAACATCTATATTCGTGTTCTGATTACGCATTTTTTAAAGCTATACCGCAAGGTATAACGTCTTCCAATGCTTGATAAATCAACAACTTTGAAGAATTATTTTTTTTATCAACAATCATACAAGATCCCAAAAATATAAAATTGAAATAACTATAACGCTCGAGTAATAACGGAAAAGATTTATTTATTATAAAAACATGTATAATATATAATTTAAAATCTTACTCTTCAGGGCCTAATATATAGCATCATGATATAACATTCATACATTTGAATATATCTGATTCTAATTTATTAAAATTAACTATAAGTACTCAAGCGGTCTCTTTCAGCCTTTCACCTCGCAACTCGTTTGTCCACGGAAATTTTTGTGTGATCTATCAAATTGGAAACTCTCCAACGGAAAAGATTTAATTGCAAATAATTCATAATTTACAATTCCATTTCTCCACAATATTATAGCATAATATTAATAGAAAGGTGATAAAAAATGATTCTTCAACTTGAAGTTTTAAATAATAATACTATTTTTAATCGATAAAGGGATTAAAGCAATAAAGTAATAAACAAACAAAATATTTGAAAACATTAATGAATGGATAAAATCAGTAATTATGAATGCAAGAGTAAACTAATTGGGGGACTTGTCTAGTTATTGGTGCGGAAAAATCAAACAGTTTATAATTTATAATTTTCAGTACAAATTCAATCGCTAACTTGTATAATGTATACACGTAATTGATAGTAAAATCCTTACACTTTCAGAATAATAAATACAGTTAAACTCTGAATCAAGAAAAAGAAATCATGCGAAATGTCATTTACATTTTTTAACAAATTTTAACTATTTATTTACCTTTAAAAAAATAATTATCACTTTTTATTAAATTAATAGTTTTCAGTTAAAAATTATCATAACAAAATAAAACTTAAAATTGTTCTGCAGTTTCTATTTCTATACTGGTGGTTCACTTCATAATCTTTAAAAGGTAAATAAATATGAAAATAAAAATATTATTAGATTCAGAAATCTAAAGAATCGATAGTCATGCTTTATTTAATTTAATCTTAAATATTTAAAAGAACATTTAAGGACGTTCTCCGACAAATTGATTTTAGATTGATTTTCTTTAAACTCTGCATATGCAAACTAATTTTGATAGGCTAAATTGATTTCTGAAAATATTAGTATACGTTGCGGTATTTAAAAATTGAGATACTTAATTTAAAATTTTGAGATTTTAACGTAAGAAGTATATTTTTAATATTTCAAAGACGATTTGAGATAGAGTTCTTTAAAAACACTAGTATCTCACATTAAACTTAAGAGGATGTCGGAGCATCGCCTCTCCTCAATAGTTCGTAGTTCCAAGTTTTTGGAAAAACGATAAGTCCAATAAACCTCATATTGCACAGAATAATTAATTATAGTTAGCACTAGGGTACCTAACTCTTAATATTTCTTAAAATTATAAATAAAAAAAGTTACACGCAGCAATAGGCATATCCATAATTTTAAGGTTAACTTTCAATGAATAAAAACCTCTTACTAGTTCCAAGTTTTTGTAAAATCGATAAACCATAACCACATGAAATTACACAAAACGATTTATTATATTGAGAACTAGAGCAAGTAACTCTCAGAATTCATTTTTACCATTAATAGAAAAAAATATAATCGAATAAAGAAATACGTTTATTCCCGAATGGAAAAAATTAACGGTATTAAAACGTACACTACCGTATGAAGAGGCATATTTTTATACATTACCGAACCCGTGCGTACGTTTCCGTACGTTTCTATTACAATTCGGACATTTTGTACATCATTATACAAAAAGGTACAGAAATATACGCAAATGTACGTAAAGG
>UELU01129663.1:0-18871 GCA_900490025.1 Megastigmus dorsalis
CCCCCCCCCTTCCCCCCTCCCCCAACATCTTTTAATCAAACGTACTATAGAAAAAATCTGCATAGCTCATTTGTGACCAGTGGAATTCTCTGTTTTCTGATCGTGCACGTTTTGTTATAATTTTTAGTAGTATTGGAAACTTTATGCAAATGACGTTCTAATGAATTTAATTTTGTCTTATTAAATTCTATCTCGTTATTAGTCTGTAGATAAAAAGTTAAAAATGAGAGACCATTAACTCCGGTGCTTCACAAATTTATTCCTATCATTAAGCTACTTCCTGTTAAAATTAGACTCAAAACAGATAAATGAACTTGAAAACATACTTTCATTGTTAAAAATTAAGCATTCAACATTTTCTTTTTGTATATCAGATTGTGATATATATATGTGTGTGAATGCACCGTTCCCTTCCTTAAATTCCTGAGGCTCGGATCAAAACATAAAAGTCATTCTCCTGGCTCGTGCCTTTTAAACTATTTACCATAATAGAGGCAATCTTATATATCCCACTGTAGATGCTGAAAAGAAATAGACCCGAGATAGGAAGCGTGGCTCGTAATTCTGTTTTAAAATTCACGGACTTATGATTCTATTTGCGCGCACGCGCGAGTCTCTTCACCTCGTGCCTCGTACTTAGTCGTCCATTGTCGGTCAAGCATGAGCCAAAATTCCTAACACCCACTTCCCGAGACCGGACGCTCCTGCAAGAAAATTTACTCTCTCGATTCCTCGCTTTTTCTTACTATCAGCCATTAGAAGAACTATTCGAACACTTCCGGCAAGCTCTTAAGTCAGTTTAGATGCTTTTATAGCAGCAGTTTGAATGCCGTGCTATGCTCGTTCGTTTGCTGCAATGGTACTGTAATATGTAATTTAATTATTCAGGCTCGCTACTGCACAAAATTAACGCTAGAGGAATAATTTAAACGAGTTTTAGACATTCGTTTTGTAGATACGGAAAGTAAATTGTACAAGTCCAATTTACTTTCCAAGTCATTGTTATCCGAGAGGTTGGGAAAATTTATATAAATCATAACAAAATTAATCTATACCAACATCTCGGAAAAAGCCTCCCGAAACCTCGTTGCATCATTGAAGACTAAATAATCAGAAATAGCTACATTATATTTTACTCAGACGCTGAATTCTCCTTGAGATCTTTAAGAAAGCAATATCTTTCAGGTAAACAGCGAAGAGGCACAGGACAGGTCAGCCAATGCAACGCTGTTTACACGGGTGGTTGGATTTAGCCGGCGGAGATTTGCTCCGCTAAGTTTTGTTGGTCTCTCTCTCTCTCTCTCTCTCTCTCTCTCTCTCACTCGTTCGCTCACTATCCTTTTTCCCTTACTTAGCGTTGGCGCTGTTCGCTTTATCGCTGGGGCCTGTGTTTTCTTTCAGTTCGTCCTGCGACTTAAGCCCCCGTCGATCTCCACATTTATTCCATGCTCTGTTTTACTTCATTTGCGTTTCTAAACCGTTTTATGCACTTAACGAAAGTGGGTCGCTGGATAAGGAATGCCGTCGTGAGTTACATATATCCGCTATAAGAAATTCAGTGAATGACAGTTCCTCTATTTTGACCACAGTTGTCTGTAGGAAGGATTTAATTAATTTATGGACAGAAATTATAATTTAAAGGCGCTTGCTACTCCTGTAGTAAAAGTTAATTTTATAAATATTTAAGAAATATAAGTATGAGAATCACGTCGAAATTTTGATTACTTAATTTCCTGAATATTTCTATTAAAACCTTGACTTAAATTGGAAGGGGTGATATTATACCATAATAGAAACTTTCAGAAACTTAAATTAACAATAGTTTATTCAATTCCACAAATGCAAATAAAGGCTGATGTTGTTCAGTAAGACTGCAGACGAAATCCTCCCAAAAGATGGCAAAATTAAAATAAAAGATGTGTAAATAATAACCTTAATGCATATAGTAAATCGTCATTTGCAAAATCAGGCAACTATATGTACAAATTAATTAATCATCATAGTATATTCAATCAAAAACTGCATTACTTACCAAGCTCATTTACAAAATCAGTGCAACTATATGTACAAATTAATTAATCAACGCTCCTTCCCTATACGACACGTATATCTCGGATATCGATTCTCCTAGAATCGCTTCGAATAAACATTTTCTTTCCAGTTTCATCAAAAAGCAGCGCAACGATCAATCCTCGCATCGATCCATGCTCACAATGCGTCCACTATGTGTACATAGAGAATCGAACAAAGATTAAGTGCACGCGGCTCGCTGGATAGAACTCTACGCGCAGTGCCGAAAGCGTAGCAGTCGAAAATGAGCTGGGATATATATATATACATGTATAATGTACGCGTTCTCTCGCGGTTGAATGGAGCTGTAGCGATGCCTTAACGACTCTTGGGGAACTTATACACATTACGGAGAACGAGGCGCGCTCGCTAATGTGAAAATGACCCAACAGCAGTAGACGAACTAGACACTCTCTCTCTCTCTTTCTCTCTCTCTCTATTGTAGCCGAGCGGAATAATCGACTTGTCCTCGCGCGCTGACATCTTCAGATATATATATTGGACAAAAAGGTCCGCGAGCGACGTCGACCATCAGCAAACTGGTTTCTTTCGATGGGCGCTTCAAATCTGCTCTCTCCTCTATATATCCGTCCACGTCGCGTGGCATATGCGTGCATGTAATACTACTATATGTATACAATACTATCTTGCCTGTCGTGATTCTATACGTGCAGCATAGGCGACGCGCCGTCTGTCTCCCATTTGCTTGTATACTCATTCTCTCTTCGTATACTCCTTATATTTATATCTTGTTGCTTATTGTGCGTATCGCTCTGTGACGAAGTCGCTTATCGCTCGATTTCTGGATATTTGAACAAATAACGCGGGTTTGTTGTTAAATGAAGAACCATTAATCTAGAGTAAATGACTTGTGTGGTTTATTTGATAATAACGATAACTGGTTTGATAGCAAAATTTATCAGCGGTGTTGGCATTACTACAGGCTTTAATAATGCGCAGCTTTTTAAGTGTCTATTCGATTCGAGCATATTAATTTAAGTTGCAACATTAATCTGTTATTCTCTTTGCAATTCATGCAGTTGTGATTTAATCTAAATATATTGTATATATAAGTACCTAATGATCAATCAAGTAAAATATGAAATGTAGTACTTGGGTATTACTTTGAGATAAGTGAAGCATATCGTTTACTTCCTTACGGCAGATAATAACCCTGCAAAGATTGCAACATGTTTGTACGTATGTCAATTACAGAAGCCGAAAATTGATATTGAGGATACCTTACTTATAAATTTTCAATGGTTAGAAATCCTTTCTGATAAAAAAATCAAAGCTAGACTTCATTTGAATCAGCTTGTTCCAGTATCGCATAAAAGCTCATTTTAAATATAAGCGCATACAAAGGGCAGAAGCCCGCACAAAGAAATCCTTTCGAAAGAAGGTGAAAGGTTAATATATTAGAAATTTGCAGGAATGCACAATCAAATTAACCCTATAGCCGAATGTTGTAAGCGATTATCTTCTTGTCCACATATATCATCGTTGATTCCCACCACATGTATAGGAAAGCTTCTCAGCACACTATACATCTCTCCGTCCCTCATCCAGCATCATTCCCGTCCCTGTACGTAAAATCTCTTTCCTTTATTCTTCGAGCTCCATCCGAGCGTCGCTGCACAAGTGCGCGAGCGGCGCACGTTCGACTACTGCCCTGCCGGCGCGTGCTGCACAATTCAATCTTGCGCGCGCTCCTCTCCGCAGGCCAACTTATATACTACACCGCGATCGAATCGGCCGAAGACGACAGAGGAGGAGAAGAAGAAGAAGAAGCAGATGTGAATCGTATTTTTCGCGCTCGTGGTGGAATGGTTTTTCTCCTCTCTCTCTCTCTCTCTCTCTCTCTCTTTCTCTCCGATAACCCGTTGTCGCGCGCGACTAGACACGCGGGGAAAATAGGAGGGCATTTTTCCCCACAGGTACGCTCGTTGCACACACACATACGTGTTTCCCTGCGTGAGCGGCGGCAATAAAGGAGATGACGAGATAAAGAAAGGTGCCCGCCTCAAAGAATGGAGAGGAGACGAGGGGTTGCAGCAGCGGGACGACCCGTCGCGCACTCGCTCCTGAATTAAAAAACGTTTTCATTTCCCAGTGAGTAGAGAGAGAGAGAGAGAGAGAGAGAGACGGAGAGCCGCGGCCTGATGCACCTATAATCTTTTATGATAGTAGCAGAGGGAGAGAGATGAATAAAGGAGGCAATGCAACAATGAATGCAGCTGCGTCGTCTACGTCGTTCGCGCGGCGCGCGTGATCGCGACCCTTTTCCTGGCGGTTAAAGTGATTTTCCCCTTTGCTCGAGATCCTCGCCGCTCTCTCCTCTTTCTCTCTCTCTCTCTCGCTCTTTCTCTTTCTCTCCCAGATATGCGCACGTAAAAATCACACAATTGCGCGCGGGTAACGTAAAATTGTCCTTTCTCCAAATGACATTCTCAATATGTATTTCAAAATTATGCGATGTCAATTTCGCTCGCACTGATTCGTAACGGATTGACTCTGTTACTAATTTAATGATGTTACTGTGGTACAACGTTGAAAAAGTTATTCCACGCGTCGTTCTTCAAATCGTTGAAATAAAATCCTAACGTACGCGCGTATACGTTATATACGTTATCGCTATATATATACGCCGTTTTCAGAGTCATGTAAAAAAAGACGGTCATTTTTTATAACAATCAATTATTTTTTAATATGTTTGAAGAAGAAGCCGATCGCTCTTCCCTCCTTCTTCTCCGACCGCTCAGTGCAGCGAGCAGCCTACCATGTCAGGCTGCTCACGTGGCATAGCAGCGGCCAATCACGGCTCGCGACGCGACTTAAGCAAAATGCTTAAAAAGCGCAACTCTCGGACGATACGGGACCTTTCGACTTGGGAACGCTGCCTGAGCGAGTAGCGCTCTGTACCGTATCCGTCAAACGGCTCCTGCCGAGTCGCAACTTCGTCGCACAGGCAGATCTCGCAACTGACGTCCTTGCCAAGGGCCGAGTGATCACTCGCCCAGGCAAAAGGGACGAATACTTCCCTCGCTCAAAGCGGCCCTTCCGCTCGTGCGTCAGGGAAAGTAAAGTTGCGAGGCAGTCAATCGGGTAAACCTGAGTCTAAAGGGTAACGAGGTAATCGTCGGGTTATTCTTTTAATTCGGTGACACGCGAAACCGGTACATCAATCGTGAACTAACACTAGTGCTCTATCGAGATATTTCTTTATTAAATAACGTAAAAAGAGTTTAATTTATTTAAAAACCTACTCCACGCAACTTGACGTTTTGGCTACTCCCTGAGCTTACGTCAATCCTTAAATTATATCTTTTGTATATTCTGTTTAACTTAGGTTGGAACCGTAAATGTCTTTTACATAGTGAATATTATCTGGTGTTTCTTATATTCTTTTAGGTTCAATATGCCTATCTTTGATCTTAAAGATACAGTTTCACATAATTACTTATTCTTTTCATTGACTCAGTTACGTAGTAACCTACTGAACGACTTTATAATTTCCCTTATTTTTACAGTATAATTTAAACCAATATATATTTAAAATTGTTTGCAGCTTATTATTTTGATTTTCATAGATCTCGTGTTCATCAATTCGGCAGATATAAATATGTCTAAGAGGAGTGACTTGCCGAATTTGATGAGTAAAAAATCACTGGAGTTGAAACTGAACCTATCTTCTACATAGTGGTCGAATTTTTACTCAGTAAAAAATGGCATCCATCATATGTCATGTATTAAATTAGGATTATAATTAAAAATAAAACAAAACAAATTTACTTATTTTAATAAACTCAATATGTAGAAAAAAATATTTTGTAATTAGATATGCAAAATTAATTAGGTCGTTGTTGATATGACATACTTGTTTATGTAGAGTAAGTTATTAAACCTCTGATACTTGTTTAAGGTTCCATCAACGTTTTTGATTAGTGCTCAAATATTGAATAATTTACTGATCGTTTATTATTTATTATGATTGGTATTATAAATATATTTCGAAAATAATATAGAGATAATTCATTATTTTATATAAATAAAAATATGATATAATACAATTTTAATGTTAATTTATAGATTACTAATTTTTTTTATTTACGTAATTTATTTATTTTATTAATTAATAGATGAAAGGAGACCGTATAATTAAAACAATAAATTGTATTTGAATTGAAAGCATTGAAAATTTGATAATAAACTTGTTTCTACGATCCACAACAATATTAGTGCTGTCAAACTAAACCCTACTATGACTCATAAATTATTCGCCTGTCTATTATTGAGTCTTGGGTAAAAGCCGAGTGGGGTGAAAAAAATCTACCGATCGATTACCGTCTGCCTCGGCTACCGATCAAATGAAAATAAAAACCAAATCAAGATTTCCGCCGATAGCTTGTGGCTCGTGTCGTTTTTTTTTTGTTCCCCCTTGAGCTCGCTAATTCAAGTTCAAAGAGGCGGTTCGCTAATGAAGTTGACGAGGTCGAAAAAACGAAAAAGAGCAGAAAAAAATGCCGCGCCAGCAGCGCCGAGAAAAGAGGGAAAAAGACGAAACGATATATACAGTCAGACGAAATCGACGGCTGTGCGAGAGAAAGAAAAAGGATGGAAGAACAAGCGGAGGGAAGGGGAGCCGCTGAATCGCGGCAGAAATCGTGTGGCGTGCCGGTAACTTTCAAGTCCAAAGCGCGCCACAGACAGAATCACGCGCGATCGAAAAAGAGAGAGAGAGAGAGAGCTGGCGGAAAGGGAAAAGAGAGACACGGGCCTCGATCGTGTCTCTCGCGGCGAGGAGGGTATTATGGCCATTACGATGAATATACCTGGATCC
This sequence comes from Megastigmus dorsalis, assembly GCA_900490025.1. Taxonomy (NCBI): domain Eukaryota; kingdom Metazoa; phylum Arthropoda; class Insecta; order Hymenoptera; family Megastigmidae; genus Megastigmus; species Megastigmus dorsalis. The sequence goes on from UELU01129663.1 coordinate 6,911, forward strand.
GGACACCTTCCACGGGGTCCCGTCGTCGTCGATTTCTCGGCATGATTCCGGTTACCGCGTTACCTGCTCTCTCTCTCTCTCTCTCTCTCTCTCTCCCTCTTTTTCCAAGTCTGTGTGTTGCCATCTCTGTCTCGCGTTGCGCCAGAGTCGAGGCTTACGATGGCTCTCCTCTCGAGGTTATCTCAATCGGTGTGCCGCTCGCTTGAACGTCTCACCGAGGGATCGAGAGCTCGAGTCTCTCTGTCTCTCTCTGTCTGTCTCTCTCTCTCTCTCTCTCTCTCTCTGTGAGTGCGTGACGGCGCCGTATAGCAGACTGAATTGAACGAAAGAGAGAGATGGAAATGGAGATGTGGAGAGGGGTAGAGAGGAGGCAAACGATCTTAAAGAGCTATTTTGTTTTGATGAGTGGCCTTTTAAAAGGATTGCCAGCATACTACGTCGATATACACCGGCGCGCTTACGAGATCTCGCCCACGGATTAGATAATGCGGTGCGACGCTGTTTTCGAAGCCACCGAGAGACTCTGATATTTTAGCCAAAACATTTCTTTTGGACTTTTGAAATCGCTTGAAATTCGTCGCGATATGGCTTGGAATGTGAAATTTGATCCTGAGTCCTGCATTTTTGAGATGTTAATTTTGGTGAAATTTTGGGCAATGCGGTCGGTCGATAAACCAAGTGATGAAGGACGTTTAAATAAAAATTTATGTTCTTGAATGACAATTATTATCTATTTGAACGCATAAAATATCAATATTGAAAAAGTATGCGATATTAGTTTATGATAAATAATCAACATTTGGCTTAAATCTAATCTACTTCAGTCGTTACTTTTTTTTATATTATTTGTTTAAGTACAATTCGTTTGTACAAGTATACCTGCACCTAACCACTGTTTTATTACAAATCATATATTTATCGATAAAATTCAGAATTAGAACGATCAAGCATGATTTATTCGCTGTCTTAAATATTTCAGTGTATTAAGTATTAATAAGGGCAGCGAGTCTGTAATAATCCTAACTTCGCGGAATTATAGTTCCATCTGGAAAATTATTAGCGAAGAATGATGAATAATTACGTTGGGGATAATCAAGACCCTGTGGTTGAATAAGTAGCGTTACTTAGGCCAAGTTGTTGTAGGATCGGTGCCTCAGCTCCGAGAAGCGACTGGCAAGATAGTATACGAAATATTTGATTACTAGCTGATGGGATCATCATTTTTTCGCCTCGAGAACCAAAGCAATCACTAATCTAAGTTATCGATGCAAGCTCATCGTATCGATCAATTTATTTTTCTCCTCCGCAATCCTATTTACAATCGAAGGCCTCTCTCTATCTCTCGCTCTCTCTCTCTCTCTCTCTCTCACTCGTTTATCCCTTCAAAAATAAATCATTCATTTAACCTTCGCATTACGAGAGTGCGCCCAGGCAACGTTGAATTACAAAAAACAAATCGCGAGACTTTAATAAAAGTCGAATGGAAGGTCGGCGAATCTCGTTATATTCGAAAACAACTCGGCTCGCGTAAATTCGCGTAGTCTCTATCGCTCTCGTTCTCTTTATCTTCGTTTTTTTACTCACGCGTCCATCGAAAACGTGACGCAAGATATTGAAAGAAAGTCGAGAAAAAAGGACTAGTGCGCGGCATATTAAGTGCGATCTGCCTTTAAGTAGGGACTACGAGCGATTTCTCTCTCCTCTCTCTCTCTCTCTCTCTTTCTCTCTCTGCTTCTCGTGTCGTACTTAGAGGCCAGATAGAAGAAAAAGGATGGCAAGAAAAGGCAGGGGAGGAGAGGGAGGGGGAGGGGAGAGGGCAAAAGAGACGAACAGGACGAAGACGAATACGAAGGAGCGGAGGAAGGTATATAAGGAAAGAAGAAGGAACGGGGCAGAGGAAAAGAAGAGAGAGAGAGAGAGAGAGAGAGAGAAGTGCTCGCTGCTCGCCGAGATCCGATCTGTCTGGCTGTCTTGACCGGCGATCGTGATCGCCGGCCCTGTAATTACATCGTAATTTATGCGTGTTACGGTGTGGAGCGATCCTCGAGCTCGCTTCTCTCTCTGTCTCTCCCTCGTAGGCGCAGGCAAGCGGAGGCCCGGCTCTCTCTGCTGCTTCCCTCTATATATACTCGCTCTGACTCACGAGGATGTGGATTTTATCCGGATCGCGAGAGAGAGAGAGAGAGAAGTACAGAGCTGCTTGTAGCCGCCGCCGCCGCCGCCGCAGCCGCCGTCGCTCTTTTGCACGATTGATTTTATCCGGGGAGCGCGCTTTTTCTCGAACCCTTACGTTCTCTCGGGCCGCGCGGTGCGCACTGCGCGCTGCTCCTCGTGCTCCAATTTTTTTCCTCCTTTTGTTTTGCCCCGCGCCAAAGAAAACCGGCGACAGTGCGCCGCTAGTGATTTCACTAGAGGGAAAGAGAGGGAGAGAGAGAGAGGGAGAGAGAGAAGGCCAGGATATAAGGTATACGGATGGTCGTAATTACAGTTGTCGGTGGTGTGCAGTGTGCGCTTTAGTGTGTGTGCGCGCGCGTCGTAGTGTTGTTGTTTTCGTTCGCCTTCGATGCGCGCCTTCTCTTAGATTCGTTGTCGCGATTCGCGATAAATTTCCGGCTTGGAGAAAAATCGATAATCGTGCCGCTGCTGCTGCTGCTGCTGCTGCTGCTGCTGCTATACACACCGATCTCGTATTATACCGTACCGATATACGCTCATTATTTGGTACAGGGGAGAAACGTTAAAAAAAAAAAGAAGAAGAAGCATTGACAAGAAGATGTCTTTTCCATCTTCTTTTTCTTCTCGGGGTATTTGTTCAAGTGGTGAACGGCTTAGGCGAGATACCAATCATCACGGGTCTATATACTCATTTTTGAATACTCGAAGGGCGTATACATAAGGTGTCGCGTGTGGGCGGTTCTCGTTAATCATATTCGTAACGGTGATATTAAGTAGTTAATCGCTTTCGGATATGCACTCGGTAAAAAGAGGAGAAAAAGAAAAGGAAAAACGAAGGCGCGATAAAGAACAAACGAGTCATTCTCGGGTTTGCGCGCCCCCAAGAGCTCTCTATCATTATTTGCTTAATTAACCTGACGGTAAATATACCGGACAAAACTTATCGGACGATGTCAATCTCGCGGAAAAAATATCGCAAATGAACAACGCGATCGAGATTCCAAACTGAAATAGCAATCGGCCGCTACATTTCCTGGGTAGATTAATTCGATTCCGAAATTCAGATTTAAATCAAGCTTATCGCACGCGCGCGCGCGCAAAACAAGTTTGCCGCAGCACACAACACACAACTATATGCCCGCCGCGCAGCTCTGAAATCTCTGAATTTAAAATTTAATTAAATTTCCAACAATTTCAAATACGTATCTTCCGACATCAGCACAGCTTTAATTAACACTTGTTCAAACATTTCCGCATTTCCAACCCGTTTATCTTGTAAATCTCTGAAATAAACATCAGCGAAATACAATTATTGTCTCTCGACTCGTCTACTTTCATAGTAAAGACGCACCTCTGTGTTTTTTTTTGCGATATATATATATATATATATATACACGACTCGCTTTCTCCATTACGATTATTGTGCTGCACCGAGCTATCCACCCATCGTCGATACCTTCTCCCTCGACACAAAACGGCAACAGAGTACTTTCTCAATCGCTCGCCCCTCGCTGTATTATCTATATTTAAGCAATTCGAGCGTACGATGTAAAAAACATTTTCCGTGTATATACATATATATACACGATACCGCGCTCTCTCCGCGCGAAACAATCATACACACACACACACACACGTGCGCGCGAGAGAGAACGAGAGCAAAAGAAAAAAAGCCCTCTGAGAATAATATAAGCGGCATGAACAGCGACCAACAATTTGGAACAAGTATAATAAAGATAAAAAAAAGAAAAGGAGAGAAGGAGACGAAGAAGTTTGCTCCGCGCCTGTTGAGCATATGCGTCTCAATTGGTGCGTAATCGATCGCTACAGTATACCATACCAACCCCTTTACGAAATTTCACATGCGCTCCGCTCTTCGTATAAAACACTTTATATATATACATATATATACTTGTATGTATGTGCATGTGTACGTAGAGGCAGTAGCGAGGGTTCCGTCCCTCTCTCATAAAGCCTCGTTTTATTCCCGTATCAGGTGTACCACTTTCGTTTCTCTCTAGAAACTACCGCGAGGGCTGCTGCTGCTGCTACTGAGTTGCCGCTCCGGTGCGCGAGTGTATATAAGCGGGAGCGCAAAAACAAGGCGCGCCATATACGCAGCGGCGACGTCGTTATCGAGGAGGGTATGTATACACGCACACATACGCACACACGTATTATACGCGCGTAGGCCAAACGAAGCTCGCTTTGGGAATAATTTCGCAGGAGCCCCTCTATTGCGCGCGACAGCGACCCTAATGCAGTCTCTCTCTCTCTCTCTCTCTCTCTCTCTCTTTCTCTCTCCGCGTAATCGACTGTTTTTCCAAAAGGGTTCGACCCTTTTTCTCTCCTGCTCCTGTTGCGCGCACGCCACACATATGCGACCTGGAAAATTATGCGTGTATATATGTATGAAGGAGAAGGAATGGGAGACTACGAGCGAGCAACAGACTGTTGATGCGAGCCGCCGCTGCCGCCGCCGCCGCCACCGCTTTGCGATATATATTATACACTTTCTTCTCTGTGACGCTTTTGTGTGTCGATGGATTTGATGCTGCTGGCCCCGATAAAGCACGAGCGGCTAGAACAACTTGGCTGAATAAACAAGCCCCAGCTAAACATCATTAGGTTATGAGTTTTTTCAAGCTTCTCCGTAGTTTGACTTTAAACGTCCCGCAACAATTTGGTTGGGGTGCCTCATTAGATATACAGAAAACAAGATTGAGCATTGCGTTATGAGCAATCGTAAGGTTGATAATTTTATTTGCACTTAATTTGTCGTTTGGACTTTATTACTTTTTTATAGTATTGTAAATTAAGCTAGGGTTATTAATTAATGGAGAAAATATTTCACAAATTTTAATAAAAGTAATTAAAAGTAATATAAAAATCATTTTCACGAAATAACCTACTAAAATGATAGGACCACGCTTTTAGTATCTAATTAATAATTTACTGTGCCTTTTAGAGTTAAAATTGAAGATTAAATATATGAGCTTAAATCGAGAACTTTTTCACAGTACGAAAATGTTAAAATCCGTTTCTATAATGTGAAAACGTAACCTGCTTCTTGCTAGAAAATCCTCGTTGGAATTTTCACTGGAAAAATTTCATAATAAATCAAAATTATGCTTTATTCCTCTATTTCTTCTGAGAGATAAAGAATAAATGCTGTAGAATGTTCCTTTATAATCCGCTGCAATTAAAAGTTTCACCTCATTCTTTTATAAAGAAAAACAATAAATCGGATCAAAGTATTTTTCAGCTGGATGAGCGTCAGTAGAAATATTCTCAGATAAGGCAGCATCGCGGGAAGCTACAAAAGTAGTAGAAAGAGCTTTTTTTTTCATAAGTAAATGCAAGGCTCTCTGCAGAGCTGCTTATATACCACTTAGCTAAGCCGTTGGAATTCACTATGGGATTAAAAAGTATCGTCGAAATATGCAATGATTTTGTTTGCTTATCCCTATTTTAATGGATTGTTCAAAATTTTATGAATCTTTGCAAATTTTCTCTTCATTACTAGCTAAATACTTTCTAAATATATTTGAAAGTTTCCAATGGCTAATATAGTCTTGCAAATACGCGTTGACTCAATTTATTTTAATGCATCCATTTACTTGTTTAATGAATAGAAAATTGAAATCAAGTGGAAATATTTGCACTCAAAATATTAATTTTGCGAGCAAAACATTGCGATCCGAGCTACAAGAATGTATTTTCATGCGCACAGTAATAAAGTGGCTGAGTTACATCCAGTATAAAGCTTGGAGCTTTTAGCGGCAACATCATTAGCTTCAAATTAATTTTCGCAGTCTATTTAAAAAGAAAAAATCTATTACAAAATCTCTCATTATTTTGGCTCCCGATTTAATTAACGCTCACATCGCCGAGCAAAAGAAAATTAACTCTTTTAATGCCTTTAATTAAAGATGGAACGCAGTTGGAAGTTCCGATATTTCTGGCAGCTTCTTACAGGAAGAAAACTCATCATTGGCACTGCTATTAACCGCGCGCTATACTCGTCTTCGTCGCTTTGCAGTAAAAATAAATCGTAGTTGCAAAACTTCGTCTCTCTAAACTCTATGGGGGCTTTGCTAAAAGTGAGATCCTCCCACACTCTCTCAATCTCAATCTCTCTCTCTCTCTCTCTCTCCCTCTCTTCGTAGAACATGGCGTGGTCCATATATACAGTACAAACGAGCGAGATAGAGAGAGAGAAAGAGAGAGAGAGAGCGAAATAAGGACAAACGTAGAGGAGTTACGAAGGGGAAAGATCGACACCAACGCAAGAGCCACGAGTGCAAAGAGAGAGAGAGAAAGAGAGTGAGAGGGAGAGAGAGAAAGAGAGAAAGAAAGAGAGAGAGAGAGAGAAAGGGACGCAGTCGAGTTGGGATTATTGTGTATTCGGTAGGTATTACAATGGCAGGCCCCAGGCTCCAAATATATTAGTTAAAGGGGATACGCGGACCGAAAAAGCGGATTCTGGAACGTTTACCAAGAGAGAGAAAGAGAGTGAGAGAGAGAACACGGGCAGGGGTAAAAGCTAGGGCACGAATTTACTGTAATTATCATTCGGTTACGCTCTATAAACATAAGTGTTCGGAGTGTACAGGATTTTCGGGAAAAAGAAACTAAAGCTTTGAATGGAACGTAAATTGGAGTGTTGGTCTTACATTTTAATTAATATAGTGTACCTCGTTTGTTCTCGTCCATTCGTGATCAAAAAGAGTCCATTTAGCAATTAAGTTCAGATAATCATGATGCTATATATAATTCGCAAGTATTAAAGAGCTTTTTTATTCGATGTCTAAATATAATACTTTATAAATATAGTTCAACACTGCTAGGTTATTGATCTTGAGCTACATCTATAATATATTTCGCGCGATAAATATTTCAAGCGATGCCAATGAAGGGATGACAGATAACGCGCGCTGCATACGCATTCACACGCGCGCGCAGATAACGAAACAACATAATTTGGTCGAAATTTACGATACGACGTGATGCAATTCGTGGCAATTGAGGGACACTTGCTGCGAGCTTCAAGTGATTCGAGATATAGATTCTGGGCGCTTCTCTAACTCTTTGGTAGCTACTGATGCGAGGCGAGCTTTTATTGGAAAGCTTAAAAATAGCCGGTTGTAGCGTCGGGGCGGGAAAGAGACGCGGAGGTAATCATCGCTAGCGTCGCTTTGACAAATCTCCGACAATCTAAGTAATCTTAGACTGCCTAAGACGAAGAATTTAGTGGAAAGTGATGCCAAGGAACGTGTCCCTCTGTTTTTCTCGATTTTCTCACGCGTCTCCGCATACACATACACACGCGCGCACACAGGTTCTCCCTCGCACTCGAAGAGCTTCACTTCGATATTGCGCGAACGTTAGAAGTGAGTTACGCGCACGCGGAATCTAAACATCAGCCCGCGACCACGTCGTGCCAAGATCGCTCGTTCTTTTTGCGATACATATAGGGTCGCGGACGCGGGCGCGCTTGCATTCAATGGAATTATACCATACCATCTTTTGAGTATTTTTTTTGTCGTTTACGTAAATCACGATCCATGATGACAATGCCAAATCAATGGCTGATGTATTTGGGCTGTGTGGAGGACGATGCCAAGAGCTTGTCGCGAGATCCCTTCCAAGGATTGTTAAGTTAAATTTATAACAACAAATTATTATGATCGCGGGGTCGCGACTGCGGCCCGGAAAGTATAAATCAATGGGAGTTTTGACTTATTTGAAATGGAGGGAGAATCAATTTTGATAATTTACTGTTACGACTTGACGCGTGAACAATAATTCATAGCTTCTGCGTCAAATTTCTCTAATTTTCACGTAACAGCCGCAAGTTTCTAACAATTCCCGTTGTCAATTCAGACGTTAGTTAGTTTTTCAATTTCGTAATTTTAAATATTTAGATTCTGCTTGAATGTTTACAAATTTATAAAATCAGCGATAACCATTCCTAAATATACTTTTTTTTCAATATTAAATATTTATACTTTTCTTTTTTTCATGGCGTTACTGCGATGGGTACAAAATACAATAGAAGAAAATAGTAATTGAGCATGAATTTATGTTCTATCAAGATTTTTAATAATAGATATTTCTCGTTCGTACTTTTACTTGATCTGTGTTGATTAAAGTAGATTAACTGATTGAAATCAGAGTCTTATCTTCGAAGTCATTACAATTCAGAAAATACTTTTTAAACTTTGGAAGGTACAAAGCTGATTATAGGACTCTTACAAATAAAATATGGTTTTTTTCCATGCACAAAATCAATAAAGCCGAAGAAAAAAGTCAAGATGGGAAGCAGCATAAGGCATCAGAATGCTTATCACGCACAGCAATGAAAATTACTTAGAAGGATCAGTTCCCAAGATTAATAATTCAGAAAAGTATCAAAACGTTGGATAATTTATATATGATAACAGGTAATAAACACAACTGGTAAGACAACGTATAAAGGCTCGTCTACAAGACTCCGATAAAATCAAGTCAAGAAAAATCGTAAGCAGATACAATCTATACACGAACTCTGGCCTGATTAATCGTCGATAGATGCACCGCGCGGCGCAGACTTTTATCGTGCGGCCCCCCCTAATCGACCGATATTATAGCCTCAAATCATAAGATCAATCAAATTACGTGAAAAAAAGCCCAGAGAGATAGAGAATGAAAAAAAGTCAGGATGAGGATCCCGCATAAAGGCTCTTCTCCTCTCCATCCAAAGACTTATGTATTATTCATGAGCCGAGTAAAAACTACTTTAACGGTTATTACTCGCTTTTAGCTCGGAAAAGGCTCGGTACCGCGGCTACGGCTGCGGCGGCGGCGGCGGTGGGCTAGAGTCCGTACATATATACACTATAGGCGGCGATTCATCATCCTTGTGCGCACATTTCTCATGGATCGACATCTTCAGCCCTCGAGTATATACTGCATATCCAACCGCGGCTCCGTACGAATTGCCTATTCGCGAAACTCCTCTATATAGGAGTCTGCGCGCGAGCTGAGCTCGACCAAACTTAAGTGTCCGGTCAGACCAATTATGCGCTCCCGAGGCCTCCCACGCTCGTATTTTCTTCAAACAAACAAAGAAATCAAGCACTCGGGCAATCCGTTACTCGAAATCGCGCTGCGGCGCCGGAGTCGTGACTCTCTCTCTCTCTCTCGCTCTCTCTCTCTCTCTCTCTCCTCTCTCTCTTTCTGCGACGTGCATTCGCGAAATAAAGCCTCCCCCACTCGTCGCTCCCCTCTCTGTATTGCCACTCGTGGCTCCAGTCGATCGGAAAGCTGTTCATCCATCGGCGTGTGTCGGACGCGCAATTAAAATCCAAAGTGGACGTCAAAGCGCTTTTCTCTAAATTGAGAGCAACAGCAGCAGCAGCAGCAGCAGCAGCAGCGGCTAGCCTTCATCTAAGAACTGTAGTCGCGCTGCCGCCGCCGCCGCCGCCGCCGCCGCTGCATGCGCATCGTCGAATGCGGATAACCACGATAATTGCGTCATGATTGCGCTCGATTGACGATCAGTAGAAACGGATATTGCCCGTACGTAGGCTATATATAGCCGTAGCGATTGGAGCCAGTCAGCTTGGCACTGGTTCTCTTCGCTGCTGCTTTTGCTGCTGCTGCTGCTACTGCTGCTGTAGCAGCTCTCTGACGTTCTCACGAACGAAATTATTCCGGAAGAGGCAGAGAGAGAGAGAGAGGGAGATAGAGAGGAGAGGCGCAGAGCGAGACGAAGATAGCTGGGTTAGGGCATCAGGTGGTCGACGTTAATCACCCAGCAGCAGCAGCAGCAGCAGAGGGAGAGGACCGATGGTTAGAGGAGAAAAGCAGTCTCGCCATAGGGCAGACCTGCTGCTGCTGCTACTACTACTACTAGTACTACTACTAGTACCATCGCCGCCACCACCGGCACAGCTTCGATATACGATGACTCTGTTCTCTCTGCTGGTGCTGCTGCTGCTGCTTCCTACGTCGACTCTCGTACTCGCATGCAAATCAGCGCTGGCTATACACGATCGGGTGGATGGTGCAAAAAAATGAAAGGGAAGAAAAAAAAAAAAAAGAGGAACGATCCGAGGGAAGAGGAGAGCGCGTCCGCGTCGTCGTTAAAGACCCTCCTCCGAGAGAGTGGTAAAGCCGGGTAAAGCCTCACTCGACTGAGTTCGAGGGGGCTATTTTAGCGCGACTGACCATCTCTCTGCCCCAAAGCGTCGTCCACCTAATCGAACTATCAATCAGGCGCGATTTTTCCTTCGCGCGCACCGCTGCCTATACGTGCCTATGCGTGCGCGTACGACCGAGCGTGCGATCAACATCGTGTTTTCGCCAGGCACTAGATATATATGTATATTACGAGAAAGATTCCCCTTTACGCGATGTTTTCATTCGCGATCATTTTCCTCGGCTTGTCTTGTTGCTCGGATGCCCCAATCACCTTATCGACTGAGCATCTACTGTAATTATGCGGAATGTGATATGTTAATTAATTTGTAAGCATTATTAATACGGAATAAAGCTATATCACTCTTTATAATCGTAATTGTGAAACAAGAGCCTTTTTATTAGAAGAATCAAATTTTCGCAATAAACGCTGACTCTAATTTTGAATATTTCTTCGTGTTATTAGATGCCCATGTAATAATTTTGATTTTGCAAACGAAAATCATATTTACAGTAGTCCGCATCATACATAACTGGAAATCTGAGCTAAGCCAAAAATCTATGTACAGTGTATTAAAGCCATATTAGACACAAAATAACAACGGCTGAATATCAAACAGATTTTCTCATGTTACCTATTAAGCGTCGTAAATTTATATATACACTGAGAAAAATGTTATACTAAATTTTATTATAAGCTTAGCTTTTTGTGTCTAGGTGTGGGATTCGGTCGTATTCAATGTCTAGGTGTATAGGGTTGCCGATGATGATGTCTAGATAGTTATAATAAACATTTATTAATTAAAAATGTTAATAGGCCCTGTAGGTCTTATGTAAAATCGACGATTGGGTGGAAGAATATAATTATCTCGGCGGGGGCTTGAATGCTAAATGCATTGGAGATAGTACCTACTTCCACCCAACTTTTGAAATATAAATATTTTATCAGATTTTCTATAAGCTTGTAGAGTATAATATGCAATAAAATATTTAGCGTCGTACATCCCAAAAACTAGCTTCACTATTATTTTATGCGCTCTAATGTGAAAAGTTTTATTGAGAACTTCTCACATAAGTAAAACTTTAATTTAATATGAGTAGTATAATAATCGCCACGTACGTTTTTTACTGAACTACACTAAGAAAAATACTTTCAATGTAATAAAAATGAGACATACTTTCAATGTAATAAAATTTAGTATGTTACATAATAAATTTTAAATTTCATTATTCATATCTACTTACATGTAGAGTGTCACTCTTTGAAATTTGAAGCAGGTTATGCAATGGGAGTTTGAATACACAATTAATGAAATAAACAAATATTACGGTACGCACGCTTTTTATAAATGTCAACGATGTAAACGGCCTATCTACAACACTAACTCTTAATAACCTGCACGTACCTAACATAAATAACGCTTTTTATACGCAACTTTTCGCATACTCGGTATTTGTCAAATCGTTCTTATATACTAATCGACCATAATTCTTGCCACTTGCGGGAAAGTCGATACGCCATCTACATTTAGACGAATTCAGTATCATGATTAGCGATAAGTATGCGATTAGTCTCAAATCTCGATATCACGTACTTTTTTT
>UELU01129671.1:0-13697 GCA_900490025.1 Megastigmus dorsalis
TGATTTTCTATATATAATAAGTATATATATCATACATTTCCATACAATATTGTCTTGTTGTTTGTATTTATACATATCTCCCTCTCTCTCTCTCTCTCTCTCGTTCTCTAATTCACACATGTGCTAGGTTAGTTCTCAACTCTTTCCTGTCTTTTGGTTTAACATTCTCTCTCTCTCTCTCTGTATTTACAAGGCCGCACTCAGCGCGTGTTATCAAAAAATGGTTGTTCTTCATGGGTTGAAACAAATTTGGGTGTGCCACAGGGGTCGGTCCTCGGTCCTCTGCTCTTCAGTCTCTATGTCAATGACCTCAAAGATCTATTTGATCGTGGGACGGTCAAGCACATTTTATATGCCGATGACCTCCAGGTTTATCTGCAGACTCCTGCAGATGAAATCCTGGAGGGAATAGCTCGCCTATCTGATGCGGCGCGGCTGGTGTCGACCAAAGCTATAATGTTTGGTTCGAGAAAATATGTTAATGATTTAAAAGAAAAAGGATTGCCATGTGTTGACTTGGGGGGAGGGGCGCTTGTACCTTTTTCCGACGCAGTCGTGAGTCTCGGTGTTACATTAGATAGTAAATAACCGTGGAAACCGCAGGTCGATTATTTAACTAAAAAAGTAAATAAAGCCCTTTACAGCCTGCGGTTTATAAGGGCATGTACCACCGAGACTTTACGCAGAAGATTGGTTGAAGCCTTAGTCGTACCACATCTACACTATTGCGCTGTAGTGTTGCTTGATGCGTCCGATGAACAAAGAATACGGTTACAGAGACTGAGTAATACATGTGTGAGATACATATATGGTGTTAAGAGGGACGAGCATATCACCCCCTATAGAAAGCGGCTGGGCTGGTTGCATGTTGATACTCGAAGGAAATATTTTGCTGCAATTATTATGTATAAAATCCTTCGATTACATGAACCTGAGTATTTGGCAGCTTTTTTTAGCAGGCATCAGCCCAGGGGCACTAGCAGGGGTGTTGCACAGGAACTTTCAATACCAAGGGTGCGCACGGAGACAGGAATGAGATCTTTCCAAGTTCAATGCGCGCGCCTTTGGAACTCTCTCCCAGACTCTCTGCACAACCTAACATCTTTGCGCAGATTTAAGACGGCGATCTATCAACACCTGCTTGATCTTGATTCTTAGTACTGCCGCGGGCTGCACCTTTGATTCGTTGCTCGTTCGATTTTAGTGACTTACGCTACACGCTTGGGTCAGGACTGTAAATTTTCTGTATGTTAATTTATTATGTTCTGTCCCATATACTTATTTTTTAAAAACTTTTTAGTGTATTTATCGGCGTGAGTGAATGTGTGGTAGGATGAGTGAATGTTAATTTTAGAATACAATTGACCGATAGATATATACTGCCTTGATTTACCTTATTTATTTTTATTGTAAAAAGAAGACGCTCTGTAATATTACTTATTTAAACTTTTTAAGACTGATTTTTGTATTATATTTTAACTTATTCTGTGATATCATGGATAGAAACTAAGTGGAATATTTTATATAGACTAATGAAACATGAAGACTGTCTTGTATATAATAATAATAATAATATAAAAACTTATTTACACATTTGTATATTGTTACCATTCGAATTTTATATTTATTTGCAAATAAACTAATATTTATCTATCTATCTCTCTCTCTCTCGAATTCACACATGTGCTAGGTTAGTTCTCAACTTTTGCCTGTCTTTCTGTCTCTCTCTCTCTCTCGTTTATTTTATATTTTATATGTGGCGCATGCGCAGTTAAAAGCGTGAGAAGAATTTTTACGGATTCTAGACTCTCCTGATGGTCTCAACCTATATACTTAATGACGTATGCGCAGTAAGAAAATCTCGGAACCTGAACAATTTTTGTGATAAAATCGGGCCTAACAAATGAATGGCAAAAGGTATCTTAATTTATAACTACTTTAAATGTAGGCCACTTAAAAACGTTTTCAATTGTATCTTACAAATTGAAAATATCATAACAGCAATACATAAAAAAAGTAAAAAGCTTATTTAAAATCTATTTTTCCTTATAAAAAAAAAGAAAATCATCAAATAAAAAAATTATTTTTTAGCCCCCAGATAAAAAATAAAATAAAATGGTTGGTCAAACATCAAAATCGGTAAAGTCATTCTTGAAATATTTTGACACACATACACGGTACAAAATAATAGGATATCATCTCAAAACTTCCTTTTGGAAGGAAGCAATATATTTTCCAATTCGATGTGGGTCTATTCTGAAAGGCCGATCTTCACGGGATAGTTTTTTCGTTAGCACTACATGATACGATCTATAGTGTTTATTTTTAATAAAAATACAGGGTTTATAGAAAAGTGTTGAAACTTACCGGTAAATGAATAGCATCCTTTGCTGTTATAGTTGTCACAATTCCTAAAATAATTTGTTCAGGGTCACTTGATTTCTCTACTCTGACTAAATATAGTCGACATTGATTTTTGATTAGGTAGCAGAAATACGTTTGTCCAATAAGATCCGTTGTAAGAAATACTCTAGAGGCAGGTTCCACGTTATTTTCTCTGCAATAACAAATATTATCTAAAGATTGCACTTATATATAAACAAAAATAGTATTTTATTATATTTAATATTTTTTTGAGTGCCTTATTCTCATAGTATACAACAACTACCTTTTTTTTAAGTTTTCAAAAAAGTATTTTAAGTTTATCAAGTAGCTTGAAAAGGAGCGCAGTCTCCAGCAAACGAGCGCGAGGATTGAGACTGTCGAACCGATGCGCTCATTAAATTCGACTTCAACAGATGATATTCTATGCGAACTAATACCACTCAATTAACTATTTATTAAATGAATATCTAAAAATTCACCAATAACATTGATGTTAGATAGTGGATCAGAAGCGAATTTAATCAAAATAGGCACTATTCAATACCATAAATTTATTAATAAAATTAAATCACGTGTTATTTAAGGACTCGCGTCAACCCCTCAGACTTAGATTGGTTCAGTAACAATGAAAATAGCAGGATGTGAAGCCAAATATTTTATAGTTCCTGTTGTTTTACTTGGAACAGAATTTTTTTTTAAATAGTAAAACTAAAATATATTTTAAGAATAAAATTTTTATATAGGTAAAAATGTCATACCGTTAGAACAAGATAAAGACAACGTTATTGACGTAGAATTTGATAAAATAGCTAATATTATTTTAGAAAATATTGTTAGTTTTTAGTAGATTCTGGTTCAGAGAAAAATTTAATTAAGGAACATTTGTTACCAGCAGAATTTAATTTTGATAAATCTTAACAAATTTCTATAAAAGGAACAGGAGCAGAATTAATAAGGACACTAGGTACAATTGAAATAAAAATATTAGCCAAAAATTCCATTTTTCATGTTATGTTAAGTGACTTGGAATTAACTAGCGAAGGAATAATAGGAGCAGAATAATTAGATCAGATTCAATGAATAATAGATTTTTAAAATCAATCGTTAAAAGCAGACACTTTGAAAACGACTCTAAGTTTTGTGAATAATGAAAAATAAAGTAACAATACTACACAGTATGATAATGATTATTATGACTTTTGTAGTAATTCTAGTATAGCAGTTAAACATCAATTTTTTATATCACAAAATCAAACATTTGTCAGCTTCCAAGCTGAGAATTACAAAATGATACAAATTTATTGCCTATCAATAGTACGGTGACAGATATTGCGTTAAATTCAATATTAAGAATAAATCATTTAAACATTCAAAAACAACGTTATATGCATTAAATTTAGGTAATGAGTGTAAAGAAAGATTTTACTTGTCTGGAGATGAATTACAGGGAACTGATTCAATTACGCATAAAATTCCAATCATTGACGATACTCTAGTCACTGTAAAACAGTATAAATGTCCTCATTTTCTTAAAAGGGAAACTAATAAACAAGTAGAGAAATTATTAGAAGCAGGTATAATAAAACATTCCAATTTACCATGGGACACTCCTGTTTTTTGCATGCCCAAAAAAGCAAATAGTGTCGGGCATCCCAGATGGAAAATGGCTATAGATTCTAGAGCATTAAATGAGAAAACAATAAGTGATGCTTATCCACTGCCAAATATTACAGAAATATTTGATCAAGTTGGAAGATCCAAGTACTACATAGTAGTAGATTTAGCGGCTCGATTTCATCAGACCAAAATGGATCCGAAAAATTCATATAAAACTGCTTTTAGTACACCTTTTGGACATTATGGATTTGCGAGGATGCCATTTGAAATAAAAAATGCACCTTCTACATTTCAAAGACTCACGGATGATTTAGTACGTGGTTTACAAGGACTAATTTTATTTGTATATCTTAGCGTCTCCAGGCATATGATCTCCGCCGATGATATCCAAATTTACTACTCATTCCCGCCTGTCAACCTCCGCGAGGGCATTGCAGCGATTACGTGGGATGCAGAGGCCGTGGCCGCCTGGGCAGCTGACAATGGTCTAACTCTTAACCTCGAGAAGACTAAGGTGATGCTCTTGGGTAGCGAAGCCTTCATTTCTCGCTTGGATCTCGAGAGCAATACCAAGGTCACCATTCTCAGGGTTCCCATTCCTTACGCGACCCTCGTTAAGAATCTTGGTGTTTTAATTACTCCAACTCTTAATTGGGCACTTCATATGGTTTGAAACTGCAGATATGAATACAAGAGTTCAAAAATAGAGCTTAAAACTATCTAAATATGACTGTATAATAGTTTATGAACCTGGAAAATTAAACTCCAATGCAAATGCCACCCGATGGCACCTCACATGAACAAAATTTTGCGTCGTGTCCACTATTCTCTTCGTACCCTCAAATTCTATAAACATGTTCTTTCTATTCCTACGAAGAAGAATTTAGTTGAGAGTTTAATCTTTCCTCACTTTGACTATGTTTGGGTCGTCTATCATGTCCTTGATAAGACGTGCACCGCAAAAATTCGACGTGCACTTAATGTGTTTGTATGTGGCAATATCCCCGTCTGGGACACGTCACTCCACACTATATTGTCCTAGGTTGGATCTCTACGGCCCAACGTTGGGAGTACTTCATAGGCTCCCTGGCGTTTAACATCTTAGCGCATCGCAACTCGACCTATCTTGATGCCAACTTGACGCTTATGAATGTTGAAGTGTGCACGCGGTCTTCCAGCCGTTTTCGTGCTAGGTCGCTCACCTACTCTATACCAAGGTCAGAGACCATGCAAAAATCTTTTTGTATCACCCCGTCCAATCTTCTCAACCAGCTAGGGCCTGTCGACTTCGACCTGCATCGTATCCAAGCCTTTAAGGCCAAATTTTTCAACCAACTTCTGGCAGGAGACTGAGCCGATTGGGACCTGAGAGTGGACGGCTGAGCGAGGAGCGAAGAGTGAAGAAGACGCTAGGGGCAAGCCGATCAAGAGCTCGCAAGATAGATTTTGCTAGAAATTGCCACTCTATTGTATTCAATTCATTATTTTTCGTATTATTTTTCTTATTTTTATCAAATCATTTTTTATTTAATTTTTAATAATATAATTTTTTATTCTAAATTCTAACAAAATTGATTGATTTTATTTACTATTTTGAATTTCCTTTTTGATTTTTTCTCGATACGTTCGATTTTTTATTTTACTGTTATAACTATTAATGTAACTTAGATAAGTAGTTAAATTTACTATTTTATTTTATATTATGTTATTTTATTTTACTTTTGTCATTTTTTTATACTGTATATTTGATACAATGTATAAAAGCAATGTAACCACGATCAGGCCAATTGAGGTAATCTCAATTGGCCTGAAACATATTTTGTATTCTACATTCTACATTCTTTCTCTCTCTCTCCCAAGTCCCGAGAGAGGGGTCTGAGAGCGGGTTTCTTCAATGTGAATTCATTCTCTCCAAGCTCACGTTTCTTAGCAATAATCCGTCGTATCACCTGTTCGGGATCGCCGAGTCGTGGCTT
The DNA here is from genome assembly GCA_900490025.1 of Megastigmus dorsalis. Lineage (NCBI taxonomy): Eukaryota > Metazoa > Arthropoda > Insecta > Hymenoptera > Megastigmidae > Megastigmus > Megastigmus dorsalis. The sequence goes on from UELU01129671.1 coordinate 5,979, forward strand.
GGCCCAGTTAGATCGAACGGTTTAATGTGTTGCCTCAAGATCGAAATATAAATGGTGGTAGTGTCGCCCTTTATATTCGTAATGATTACAAGGTTAAAGTTCTTGGAAAATCCAGCAGCACAGAACCTGGTAAACGAGGAATTTCTGAATTTATAATAGGTGAAAGGCTAGATTTATCATCATAGAACGCACGTATAAGCAAAAATTAAATTCTTTATTTTTGTGAGGTTTTGAGGGTGTATGACTTATACCCTCTTCTTCAGATTGTTCTTCCTGTTCTGTGACGGTATATGTGATCCAATGTCAAAGTATAAATTGAGAATTGATTCTATCGTTCCTTTTTCTAATTCATAATAGGTGAAAGGCTAGATTGATCATATAAGCAAAAGTTAAATTCTTTAATAAATACCAACGCAACAAAATAAGCAACAAAACCCCCACAAGTAAGATTAATCGCTTGCAAAACTACCAAAGATAAAGATTTCGAACCCGTCGGTGAGGATGAGGAAAAAGTTTTTCAACTCATAAAGGGCAGCAAGCTCAGATACCCGACATACGACAAAGAATTGCTAGCTATAGTTTTTGCTAAAGACCAATTCAGACCGTATTTATATGGTCGCCGCTTTACAGTCATCACAGACCACGAACCACTTAAGCGTTACCATACAACGAAGAAACCGGATCAAAGATTCAACAGATTAAAAATGGAATTGAGGGTATATAATTTTGATATAATATATTGTCCAAGTAAGCTAAAGAATGCAGACGTCTTATCGAGAAATTCGGTAATCGTAGAGGGCGAGGAAAACCAGAAGCGGCCACGCATGGAACTGTACGACTGAGCAGAAAAGTAAGAAATCAAGGCGTCAAGCTAGAGCTGGATGCACAAAAGCGAAACGACTAAATCAAAAGAAGAAAAAGTAATCTCTCCAAAACATATTGTAGACAGTTGAAATTGGATCATTGATAAGCGGAGTCCAAGCAGAAGGCAAACTGGGATATATGGCGAAAGACAAAAATTTTCCAAAAAGATTGGCGGCAAGCAACATGCCGAAGGCGGAAATTTCATGGAGTAAGGAGAGATCAGGGGCAAGAAGGAAAGCTCTTCTGGCCTCATTTACACACAAGAAAGCGCAGTTTGAACCGAGCAGAGAAATCAAGGAAACTTAATTGGATATTCTTACCGGTCAGCATACTAAGGCGAAGAAATCGGAAAAAGAACAGCGAACAATAAACAAAGCGGTCAAGGAGAATTATACGGAACAGGCAAAAGATTTGCTATTATCCCTCAGAGCGTGGAACATACCAACGATACATACGAATGCACCAGAGCTGGGCTCATTAAGGGAGACACCCGAGCCCCCGGTATATGAGTGATCCACTAGCCGCGTTAAAGGAGCGTTTAACGAGGGAAGGAAATAAAGAGAAAAAGTCGCCGCAGAAAGCGACAGAAATTGAAGCAGAGGACAAATTTGAGGCTCGCTTTACAGTGAACATAAAAGAGTGAGAGTTCCACGAGAAAAAGAGAGCGCAGATTAATATATGGGGAGAAGACAATGGAGTAAAGTGGAAAAAAGTCAGCCGAGCGTCGAACGCGGCAAGCCCGGACAGGCGAAATAACTTGGAACCCATGGAGCCCGATGTGGAGAAATCGAGCTCGCAAGGAATGCATGAGTCCTATTATCTGCTGTAAAGCGACCTCGACTTCGATGACGTGCGGACACTGCGGCTGAAAAAGGGTGAGCAAGAGGAAAACCAACTTCAAACTAAGGAAATCGAACATCACAGGCTAGTCGAGCGCGCGCACTGGAAACGGACGTAGTTCAAGAAATGCAAGAAATTGAACACCTACCGCCACATGATGCTTTTTTTGACGAAGGCCCCCAACAAACCGAGAATCATAGAAAATTTGGTCGTCGTAGAAAAAAGGAAGTCAAAAAATCAAAGGGAAATAAGGAAACGATCTCATAACGAGAAAGGCAGAGCTGGGCGCTACTGCTTACATATAATGAAAGACAAGAATGCGCAGAGAGAAACAAGAAATATAATCAAGATTTCAATGTTCCCGCGGATCCACCGCAACTAAACTACGCTGGCGATTACTTAAGGCTCCAACACTATCATATAGTGAAACTCCAGACGAAATGAAGATACTCTCGTCCGACACGGACTACGGAAACAGTGATTGTATATATTTATTTTTTAAAGAATACGACCAGAATATTGGCGTACATTGCATGGCCCCGGAGGATCTAAAGAAACGCAGAGCCGAAACAGAAAATGACATCGAGCAAGAAGGTAGCGAACCACATTCTTCGCCCAGCCTCGACATACACTCGACCGCTGACGCAGCTATGCAGATGTATGTGCAGAACGAAAACGTATCCTGCGAAGGACAATCGCCGCCGACGCTGGAGACAGCATAACAAGAGGAGAAGGAGACAAAAGGCAATGTACGCTCGCTAAAGAGTGGGAGCGCTATCGCATGCAAAATTCATGCCCTCCACGCGAAAAACCTCCTTGTGCGATTGACAACAACGAAGAACTGTAGTCCTTTTCGAAATTACTAAAAATTAAATATCACCCGTTTAGATTCAGAGAGAATATGGTTTACCTTCTAGGAGAGGATGAATGTGTCGATTCGGAAATCTTAGAAGTCATGGTAAAAAGGAAATATATAGATATAAAAGAACTGAAGAATTTAGACAAGGCAGTAGGCGAAATAAGAATGTCGGAACTTCACTGAGCGCATATCTTAGAAATGGTCATTAAAAAGTACATAGATGACAAAATGGAACGAACGGAGATAAAAAATGAGTAAGTATAAGCATAATCAGGGATTTAGCAATATTATCAGTAACGGAATGGAATTATTTTTCAGAACTATTCAAGTTGATTTTCAATAAATTGCCAATAATGGCTGTTCTGTTCGAAAATAACTTGCCGATTCTAGCAGTCGAGCAGCGCTTCAAAATAATCAAAGAATACCACGAAGCAACTATCGGTGGACACAGAGGTATCAATTAAACGTACACGGAAATCGCAAAAGATTTTTACTGGCAAAACATGATCCCAGCTGTACGGCAGTTTGTACTGGGTTGTAAAAGCTGCCAAGAGGGCAAATTAGTGCAAGTAAAAACGCGACTACCATTCATAATTTCGGACACGCCTTCTCAGCCTTTTGAGAAAATCTTTATAGATTTTTATGGCCCGCTTTAGACAACTAATAGCGGAAACAAATACGTGTTAACATCGCAAGACTGGTTGTCAAAATATAGTGCGCGCCCTCACAGAAACAGTGCAGCAGCAAGAGAGAGAGAAAGAGAGAGAGAGAGAGAGAGAGAGTGAGATGACAGGGTTACGTCGATCTCGTAAAAGCGAGAGAGAAGCCAAAAGCTCGACGAGCCCATAAGAGCGAGAGGCAGTAAAAGCGCTTCGTACAGGCGAGTGCGAGAGAAATCGCAACTCAAGGGAACGTGGAAGTGAGAGGGTGCGAAGGAGATCATGACATAAAATAGGAGAGCGGAGAAGTATGTGAGCACTAGAAAAAGCACCGCGCGGGGCATGATTGTGAGTTAGTGCGCGATAAGAATTGCGGGTGGAAGCGAGACCAGATCTGCGTGACATAATCAAATTACAGAGTAACTCAAATACCACTGTATTACAGGTGGACAGAGGAAAAGGCACAATCAAAGGATTGGTTCGTTACACCGATCAGAAAGAATGTAAGTGTCATCACGGAGGATACAGGCCCACTCAAAACAGCAAGCATGAACTGGATAATAATCCAGAAAATCAACCTGGTCCCACACCTGGCGACATTCCGCAGGATAAAAGAAGACATATACGAGGAATATAGAAGACAGCTTACGAAGCATGTCTGGCAGACATCCCGGATTGCGTACAAAATTCGAGATTGAAACAACTAGCAGAAAAAATTGAGAAAACAATAGTCGATAACACGAATGGATCGAACTGATCCAGGGTCACGGCCAGAAAACTGCGCTCAGAAAACGGCGTGTTGTGTTCCCCATTGTGGGAAAGCTCAGCACAATTTTATATGGAATGCTGGACGAAGAATCCGCGAGGAATCTAAGGAACGCCATGGATGTAGAGGCAATCGACGCTAGAAGAGTTAACAACCTCCTTGCAAACCAAACAGAGATTTTAGAAACGCAGTTGGACTCAAGGAATATGAAACTAGAAAACCTGGAGAAAATAATAAACGACAGAGATCAGAAAGCGACCTTCGAAGAAGCGACAATCATCATAGAGGAGCAAATGACGACATATACTTTGAAAACCGAGATAATAACGGACGCGGTACTTTTCGCATCGAAAGGAGTGCTTCACTCAAAATTTTTAAACACAGAGCTAATCTTAAACACGGCATCGCTGGTGAGATGGACGATATCCGATGCGGCTTTCCCATTTAAACTAACTATTTGATACTGGAATTATTTGGAATCGCAAAAAAATGATCTTTTCAACAACTCATGAAAACGTTTAACTTTTCATTGTATATATTGCATTTACGTATACTAATTACGTTTATATTCAAGCCGATTTATAATGACTATATACTGACCCCGACCATAAGGCGCGAAAAACCATTAGTATTTTATTTTTTATCTCCCTCCAAAGGAAAAAATAGAAGATTGCAAACACATGATTTAATAAGTATTAAAACCCAACCCCCTACCTTCACACAAAATTTTCATTAAAAGGGCTTTTTAAGAAAAATGCATTTTTTTCAAAAAGTGCATTGTTTAGAAAAAATTGCATAACTTATGCATTTTTTATTGTTATCAAATACCTTGCATGGGATGGAAATGGACTTAAAACTAATATGTTGTAGATTTCTTCATTAATATTATTAAAGATAAAAAATTACATGATTCTTTTACCAGCTTCAGATAAAAACGAGATTTAACTGATAAAATAAACTTAATTTATTAATTTTTATTCACTCAAGTAAGATGTGCACTTGATCTTAAACCCATATATTCTGATTTCATGAAATGACAACAAAGAAAAATTAGACATTTAAATTCACATACTTATATCTTTTAAGAATTTGGTGCCAAAATTACGATGTACTTACTTATATTGTCCAGTATTTTCAGTCCAAATATGCTCCAAACATAATTCTGGTACAGGCGTTCCTATTAATGTATGATCGGCGGGATGGCTTCTTTTTTTAAAATAACGAGAATTTTGCTCCAAATGTCCTACTGAAACTGTCATAATAGTTTGGTGTGTTCTACTATGATAAGTATAATAGTTTGTTGATACATTATTCATCACGGGAATTATAGGATTTATTGGAGATTGACAACGGGATATAGTAGCCATAGGGCTATGTGATCTTGACAAATGTTGCGAAGATATTGAAATATTAGTAGAACAAGTAGTCGTGTAAGATGAAGCTTTTGAATGAAAGGGGCTACTCGAATTTCCTGAAAAACAACAGAAAATAATATTTACTATGCGATAATTACACTAAATTTACGAATTGATAGATACATAAAAGTTATTAAGTATAATTTTTTACAATTTGTTTTCCTGGGACTCATATTACAGTAAAGCGAGTCCAAAATGTGATCGTTAGGATATTTTCATCTGCTCTATCGATTCCCAAGGACAGTTTGAACCAACAAACCTTCGGGGAAGGATTGCAGTAGCTGCAAAGAGGTAGTTTGGGTTTACTGTAATATAGTTCTCAGGAACTTCAAGTGTCCAAAAATGGACTCTTCGAGATTAATGGGATAAAGGTACTTATCAATTTTATTAACAGGGATAAAGTAAAGGAACAGGGTCATATCCACGTCAGGAGTGAGACTATAGATAGTCAGATCATCAAAGTATCTAGGGGTGATCATCAATGTCAGGCTTCGATAGGAAGAGCACCTGCAGTCGATTACGAGAAGATTCCAGACTTTCTTTTGAACCTGCAAGGACACAGAAGGGAACCCCAGCAATTAGGTGGCTTTATACGGCGCGACGGTACTCAGGCCACGAACACTGTATGGGACGATGGCATGGTGGCCAAAATCTAGGTTGAAGGGGGGCAAACGTACTGTGGATAGTATACAGAACACTATTCAAGAGCATTACGAATGGTATCAGCTCGCTATCGTTTAGGATAAGGGAGGGAGGGTTTATGAGGATGTCTCCACCCGGTTTAATCGTAAGAGCTGAGGCGTGGACACAAGGTGTCGCGCCATCCGTGTCAGAGAACAATAGGACTCCCGGAATCATGAGGAGGGATATCATCAGTGAACCGTAAGAGGAGGCGATTCCGGAAAGGAACGAATAGGTAGAAGGGATATCATAGATTTCTTAAAGGCAGCGTATGAAACACAGATGCATCCAAGAAAGTTGATGGAGCAGTAGTGGCTGCATGCCTGATGGACAGCAGCAAAGAGTTAGTATTTCAACTTGACTCTCATGCCACAGTCTTTCAGGTAGAAATTAAGACAATAGAGCAATGTGCTCTGGTCAGTAGGATAAAGCTGGAAGGAACGGTTACTATCTGCGTGGATAGCAAGGCAGTATTTACGGTGTTGAGTGCAATAGTAGTTAGCTCAACGGTAGTACTAAGTTGTCGGAAAACATTAGCTGACTTTATTTTTATATTCTAAGATATTATGTTAATTTGAAAAATTTTATGAAAGTGTATTCTTACTTTTTCAAATTTCGTTTAAATTAAACTTAATATATATATATGTAACAGTTGTGCTGGCTTTGTTAGATTTTATCATGATAATGTTCCGGTGTAACAGCCGTTATGTTGCGACCGCAACAAGAATAATACTTTACGACCCGATTGCTAGCGAGCTACGGCGAACCCATAGTTAAGAATATCATCCAGATGTGATATAGCCAACTATGGTCGCAGGCACGATGATTTCGACTGATAACACAGGCCCACAAAAAAAAGTATGTGGTTCTGGGATGGAGACTAACTTTTTCTTATGTATTTTTTCCCGCTGAATCCGAATTCGTCAAAAAAATAGGGGTACCGGGGCAAATTTTTAAGATAACCTCAAAAAACTGTTTCTCGATACATATATATATATCATATATATGTATTGTAACGGGGGAATTTATTCAGGCGTGGGAGCGACCTAACAATTTCGCCGCGTACACTAATAAAAGGCAAACGATGAAAAAGACTGTCAGCTCGCCATCAAAGCTCTGGCAGCTGATTTTAATTATATTTTTAATGCTAATCTGCATAGGCAGCTTTAAACTAAGGGCGCCAGGCACTGAGTTATAAAAGAAAAGCTACTTTAATTTAGCGTTCGAGCAGTGCCACTCGAATAGTAGATTTTACTCTAACATGCCAAATAAAATAATATAAGCTCGACTAGCCAGAGGCAAAGTCGTGAGGTCGGACGGCCTCAGAGACGTTCGCTTTTCGAACTGAGTTTCGGGTTACGGACAGGCACCTTCACACACATAAATAAATAATTTTTTAAATAAATAAAAGTAGCAGAGAAATAAATATGTTGACACCTTAATTTGACTTTAAATCTCAACAATATTGGTCCTTTAATAGGCAATTAAACAATTATACAAAACAACGTAGCAAAATGTGCGCCGAGCGCAGTATAAAGAGGCCCGACGAAGGCACGATACAGAAGCAAGTGGCTCGACAGATTAACTTACTTTGACACAAACAGATTATAATTTATTTAAATATTTGCCTAGAAG
>UELU01129674.1:0-13134 GCA_900490025.1 Megastigmus dorsalis
ATAATAGACTGGCCACCTACACGTGGACGAATGAACTAGCCGCTTTCGCGATGTTTGGAGGAACGAGACGTCAAATTGAAAAATAAGGTTAGGAAAGATTTTCGTGAAGAATACTTTTGACTGCGCTTAATGTGCTAGTACATAATTCTCTAACAATAAAATATCTCCTCAAATATTGTTATTATGTACTTTTTTGCAATCTATCGTAACAGCGAAATAAAAACATCGATATGCAAACAACACGTGTTCAGTGATTTTTTTTGCGCGATCAGAGGATCCTAGCCTAACCAAATGTCAAAATAGAAAATACTTTTTACTATGTTGTGTAGTAAAACTTCTTACGTTGAGGTGGTTATTTTTAAAAATGACACTTTTTGATACGTTTGTAATAATTTTTACTATGTTACATAATAAAAATTATATTGTGCTCAAATAAAAATTGATAAAATTTGTATTAAATATTATTTGAAGTAATTTTTGATATGTAATATAGTAATTTTTATCATCTACTGTAATAACTTCAATAATTAGCAGTTACAAAAATTATAAAGAACGTGTTAATAATTGATACGTTTGTAATAAAAATCGCTATAAAGAAAGTAAGTCTCACCATTACTAAACATTATAGTAATTTTTCTATAACTTATAATAAATCTTAGTGTAACATTTTTCTCAGTGTACAGAGAGCGCAACAAAATTGAGACGCACGCAGTGGATATCGCGCGATTTTTCCATTTCTTTTGCAAGATAAAAGGATTGATATGAAATGTTTAATTTTATGCTAAATAATTATCGACGATCATTCTTAAAATTTCTCTTGCCCTCTTTAACGACCCATCCATTATTTTTAAGAGCGACGTAACAGTCCTAAACAGTGCCGTCGTCGTGAAACGTTCTAAAATCACGAGACGAACGCAAGCAGCGGCTCGTAAAAGCCATACCCCGCCATCGCATCCTTAAAGCAAATCAAAATCAAAGTATATATATATATCCAAAGTCTTGGCTTTGAACGGAAGGGAGAGAAAACTCATTCGCGAGACAATTACATTCGCTTAAAAGGGTAAGGATAGGAGCAGCGGCGACGCTTGTCTTTAAACGGCGCGCTCGAAGCCAAGACTACGGCAAGATATATACATATCTATATCGTGAGAGAGAGGAGAAATCTCCTTTTTTCAACTTCCTTTGCGCCGCGGTTTCATAGCAAAGGCGCTGCAGCACGAGCTCCTCTCGGCAAAAGACGTTTCTCCCTCGCTCTGTGTCTTCTTGTACTTCTCGCTTCCCCCTGTGCCTATGCATTGCGGCGGCCGAGCCGCTCGTCTAAGGTAACAATTGTAACGAGGCACCGTCAGCAGCAGCAGTTCTCCGAGCTTTCCTCTCTTCTCTTCTCTTCTCTCTCTCTTGCGCGGCGAGAAGTCGAGAGTACGATTATATATATATATATGCTGAAACCGGGACTTTCCGAGTTAAGCGAGTGTATGATTTTGGAGGAGGGAAAATTTTAAATTGCCTTCAGAGTGCTTTTTTTGCGCGCCCCGGGTACGAAGCCGGAAAATTTGCCGCTACTAATTAGCAATTAGGAGGCTGCTTTAGAGCTACTTTTTGGGTTGCTGGAATTTTTTTTGTACGCACTTTTTGATTGTGCGAATTGAGGATTTGGTGCGTGAGTTTTGAGTATTTTTGGATGTAGAGTGTATAATTGCACGTTTAGTATGGATTATGGTGATTTCGCTTTGGGAATGTGGTGTGTTTTGTAATAGACGGAAAGTTTGAGTATTATACGTAAAGTAAGAAAAAGCAATGGGTTTGAAATGTGGGTTACCGACTTAGCGGAAATCATTACGTTATCTCATGTAGTTTGAAGCATTTTAACTGAAAGTTTGATAAGGTCAGAAAAATTTTGCATAGCAACGGGGAGATTTTAAAAAATTTGAATTTTATTTTCGGGATAACTTATACCATTTTATAATAGCTCTTTCTGCCGTTGATTTTGCTTAGAACTTGTCAAAATAATAAACTTAAACAAAAATTAACCTGAAAAAGTACGGGAATCATTGAAAAGAATAAGGATGAAATTTACTGAAGTAAGTGGAAAAATCAAGATTTCGTGCGACAATTAGTAGTAAAAGTGTAAAAAATTGCTTTCAAAATGTTTCCCCACTTGTGTACGGGTAAATTCCTATGAGAATTTTTAATTTAACTTAATTTCTTAATGTTTGTAGTAGTTTTATGGGTTTCCTAGTGATATTTATCGGGGGTATCCGTTGGCATTCTCCAAAGGAGGATTTACAGTTAATAAAACTGGATAATATACACTCTGATCATAATAAATCTTAAAAAAGAATTTCTTACTAATAATAAGAGAGATTCGTGGATTTCAGGATTAAGTAAATAAGGTTTCAAGCAAAATTTTAATCTTCATTTTGAGTAACACTCGTGTGACGAGTTTAATAACGGGAATCGCGGCAATTTGAAAAATTAATATGTTTCTGAGTAAAGCATTCGATTCAAAATAGCTTTTGCACATTTACATATTATATATATATATAATACAATATTATCTTGTAATCTTGTTGTATCCGTAACTTATGAGTACTGGTACCAATTAGAGCACAAAAATATAAAATCGTTAAAAAAATACGTTTTATTTTTTTTAAACAGAAAAAGACAATTACGCACCGATCAATAATGCAAACAGATTTCATATGACGATCCCCTTTACACACAGATTCAGAATCACCCAATAAATATGTAACAGTTTATCGTTACACTTGTTGAAAAAAAAAATGAAAATAAAATAACAGAATTTTGCGCCACGAGTTTATGCGTTCATTAAATATTGAAATAATCAGAAACTTTCATAAAAACAAGCAATATTGCCGAAAGTACAGGTTATAACAGACCATAAAGACCTCTTGTTTTAAAAATGATCCCACTCAGAGAAATAAATTGAATTGATTCAACAATTTTTCGTTGTTGAAATAGAGCCAATCTTAATATTGCTAATGTGCTCTATTCTTACAAAAATTGAATACCAACTTGCAAACTGTAATGCAAACTTAATTTGGAGGTAATCTTTATGTTAATTCCCAATTTATAGAATATCCATAGCGTAGTAAATGCTTTATGTGCAGATACTTATATACATTTATGTATGTAAATGTGCATTACGAAATTGAATGTATGGGTTTTTAGCTAGTTTACGTAGTTTCTGAACCAACTAAAAATTAGATTCTTCGCCAGTCGAGCCGTTAATTTTGCACCAGGGAGCAAAAAATGTTTTTTCTCTGTACAGAGTTCGAGTATAAAATGGTAACATTTAAACTTAAATAACGACGATTATAAAAAAATTACATTCGTACGCGGTATAAACTACATTCGCGTGGTATTATGAAGTAGAGAAACTGATAAAACAATGCTCAGCATTTTTATTACTTACGTACCTTACAGGCAACTAAAAATGTGAAAATAAAAGCAGAAACAGTTGATTATATAATATCTACGAGTTTATTACTGAACAATCTACCCGACTTTCAAATTAAAAAACATTTAAATCCTCGCGCGTTCTCCTATTACGTGTGTGAAACTATTAAATTCGATTTTCACATAAACTTTTCTTGTGTTTACGCAAAGTTATTGTTATATTATACGCGATTTCAATTGCAAATAGCGACGTTTTTTGAAATTTGTATTTTACGAGCTTCATTAAAAGTCAAATACGCGGTTGTATCGTAAACTTACACAATTGGAATATTCAAATTAATATAGCAAATGGAAACCATGTTTCTACATTCCTACGTAATATTTAAAAAACAAAAGCCCGTAATTGATAAGTCACATTTTCGAAATGGACGAGAGTCCTAAAATCTCCTCCAGCATTAAAAAAAAAAAAGAAAGAAAAGACTCGGTTCCGCAAAAGCCACGATCTCGCGCTCTCTAGCCCTGAAATAAAGGCAAACTGCAGCGCGCGCGGCCGCGTACACACGAGACGTGCGCGCCCGAGCAAAAGGCTCGTTCGAACGCGCGTTCCATGCACGAGAGGAGATGCATGCAGCGCGCGCGCGACCGCAAAAGCTATATAGAGAGGAAAGAGGGAGCCGCGCGCGTGTCCCGCGTCGTCATCGTCGTTTTTTTCGTCTCGCGGCCTCGCGCGCCCGTCCCGCAGACCGCACACGGGCTCTTTCAGGTCGATAGACACGAGCAGCGGCGACGCCGGCAGCGGTGGCAGCAGCGGCAATAGTGGCGACGGACAAGTCGACGAACTGCGGAGACGCGAGTGAGACGGAGAGAGGAAAAAGGACTCGCTGAATATGACGATGGTATTGGGTTTCGCTCCGTTAGAGTGACCATTTTTTGGGAAGCTTCTCTGCGGTGAATGAATGGAGCTTGTTGTGAGTGAGAGTTGTTAGAGAGATAAGAGAGATCCGTGGTATGGGCGTTTTTTTTGTACAATATTTTTACACTCTCGCGCAGCGTATTTTGGGTGAAATTGAATAAATTGGTTCGATTAAAGGTTTAATTACCCTGCGTTATCTCTTAACGACCGAAAACGTTGATATTTATTTTTCGGGGCTCGTTAAAAGGGTCAGAAGTGGATTACAACGTGGGCACCGAAATAAAGCGAGAGAGAATTTCCATGCATACCATTTACGCGAAGTAAATATATCCCATCGCTGCGCTGTTCCAAAGTTTACCATTCAATTTTAAAACACCAAATTCGCATATAATCTACTCTATTTATCAACGAAGCTCACTTATACTCTCTGCACCGATCCTCTCACAAGATTATTTCGAAACAAGTTTCGACGCACGCGTCGTCACGATAACTGCATCTCAGCATCCATTTATTACATATGCACGCGTTTGCAGATATCTATCTTTAGCCGGAAGGAAGTGCACGTGTGAAAGTTATTGGTAAATAAAAAGAAAAGAGTAGAGATAGGGAGAGAGAGAGAGAGGGGGGGGGAGGGGAGATAGAAGCCTCACAATGATTCTCATCACTTTAAAAGCACTCGGGGAAAAGAAGCGGGTATACATGTACATACAAACGCATTATACAAGTTCGTACACGCATCTACGATCTTCGACAAAAATGGCGTGACTCGCTGCCGCGTGAGCTTTTCCGGATGCTCCGTCCCTATATTTTTTTTTTACCATAACCGAGTGATGAAAGTGCCTTTATTGATATGAAATTTTTAGAAAATATAATTCCAAAAAAGAAGCCTATTTTAAGAATCAAGCATAGACCGCAGTTGCTTCATTTAATCGTATAATGTTTCACATGATACTAATTGTAGGTAGCAATCAAGTATAACGCAATTAAGTATTACGCGTAATTAAGTATGAACCTTTATAGACAATAATTAGGAGATTCCTACTTCGTAAACTTCGCTACACAAAGTGCGCATAAACACGCAGATATGTACACATGCATATACGGGACTGGCAAGCCTTGCCGCGCCGCTTCTCGCATCCCTTACAGCAGCTGGGACGGAAACGCGGAAGCGAATAAGTTGGATAACGAGAACGAGTCGCGGGGAACGGGGGTAAGACGCGAAAAGGGGAAACGTAGCCAAGAGAGACAGAGACAGAGAGAGGGAGAACGCAATAAAAGATTGTTTTCTTTTTTTTTCCCTTTTTTCTTCATACAGAAAGTGGAAAGTTGGAAATTGGCATTGAGCGAAAGTTTAGTTCCCCCCGTCGCCGACTATTTTCTTACTACCCACTTTTCAGGGAATTTCCCTTCTCCCGTTCGCAGCAGTATGCAGTGCGTATCTCCGGCTGCGCGCGCTTTGTTTTCGCGGGGTTTTTTCCCGCATGCGCGCGAAACGCGACACGCGTCTTGTAGAGTCGCGAGGCGCAGGGTGACCGATGTAATTCAAACTCCGCCTCGTGAGAGTCTGCACTGTAACGGTTGTCCTTTATGAAGATGCTTCTTTTGATCCCCTGCGCGCGTCGCGGTTACAATGTATTATTGTGCGCGATCGCAACAAGGCGTTCAATTAGAATTTGAGACATTTTGCAAACTGTCAACGATAAGCCCATTTATACTTTGTAAAAAATTTAAAGCATAATTAATATTCTCATATCTGAATCGATTAAATTGCCATTTATTCTTCTCAATTATGATTGAATGAAAAAAAAAAAAAAAAAACTTACGATTCAAGTCCAAACTGCCAAACAGACACTCGGAGCGAAGTATTTTAAGCCTCGCGTCTTCTCATCGACGAAATTTCGCAAAAACGCTCGCACTGAGAAATCGTTCAGTAACTGCACAAGTCCGCGAGCGCAAAGATCATCAGCCTTCACAAGGAAGAACAAACCAAGCCGCGCAGGGAAAAAGCGCCTCAACGACAAAAAATCCATCGAACGGCGCGGCAGCGCCAGCTCTCGGGCATCATTTAAATACATTATACAATGGAAAGAGCCGAGCGTGAATCGAACTTCCACACATGCACGCACACACACATGCACACTGCGAGAGAGAGAGAGACGATCCGAGAGCCATCATTTTACGATCTTCCACATAAAACGTACGTCCAGCGGCATTACGTGCCCGACATACGTTTTGCCGGCTGGCTGCGTTCTCCTGCGCACACACGCACGACGCCGACCCGCTCATTGTCATGACCTTTCGCTTTTCTCTCTTCTCTCTCTCTCTCTCTCTCGGTTAGCGGTCTCGCCTGCCTCGCTTATGATAACTGCGTCTATGCCGGATTCAACTGCTTTCGAATATGACAATCGATCTGGCGGTGGTCGTGGCGGCCTTTTTGTGTCCTATATGGTTACCGTAATGCCCGAGATTGTCTGGGCTGCCTTTTGAGCGAGTGGATTCCGAGTCTCTCCGTTGAATGGAAACGTATATATGATATATTCAGCTGCGAAAGTGAAATTGAATTGATGCTGTATATAGCTTTAATAATTTTTCCAGTTTCAATTGTTTACGTAAGACTGGAATAAGTGACAATTTTCATCGATTTGCACTCGTTCGTAATAAATGATTTCATATATCTAAACGTTGGTCCGAACGTTGGTCCTTCATACCCTTCATATTAATTGAAAACCCACGTACCTCTATTCAAAGCAGTATTTACAAAAAATTCTTTCCAATTTCATGCAGCTCTCATCCTAACCTTATCCTCTCTATCTCATAGTAGCAGTCGGGCTCGTCTCGCTTATATATACATCATCCGACTTTCGACTGCAGCAGCCGCACGGAAAAGCGAGCGAAGCCTATAGAGAGTCCCGGGGGACGTCTCTCGAGAGCCCAAGAGCTTCGAAAATCGAGTGAGATGGAGAGAGGGAGAGAGAGAGAGAGAAAGAGATGACAGAAAACTGAGAGTTTATTATTGTCTGCTGTTCGTGAGCTCGGTATTTGTCTTCGCTCCAAAACTCTCTTCATACGCGTCTGAATCTTTTAGCCGATTTCCCTCGCTCTCCCAACTCTGGCGGAAGCTTTCTTTTTGTACCAGCTCTCCTCTCTCGCTAGTTTTCCGTGTCTGGGAATTATTTATGCGCCGAGTGGCGTTAAGCCGGCGTCTATTCGACAATATGACGTATACATGCCAGGCCTGAATGTTTCAGTGAACGACCGACGTGTATGTGTGCGTATATATAAAGCTCTGATGAATAGTGGACCTGCGGTACATCGACAAAGTGTTTTCGCCCGAGTCATTGTTTTTTTTTGTGAATTATTGTTGGATAGAACGTCGGGACGCTGCTGGCTTTATTTTTGCACGCGGTAAAGCGTGTTTTCGGTATAACGATGCGGTGATACTGATTGCCGAAGTTATCGATTGGCTTGTACCCGAAGTACCAATGCGATTTGTACTTCTATTTGAATAGACCGGTGTGAATGAAACGGGTATGAAAAGATTTGCAAATGAAATATTCGATATCTGCAGTGAATCGATATTTGAAATGTATACTTGAAAAGTAATAAATGGCTTATGATTTAATGTCACAAATTTAAAATGATTAAAGTACAAGAATAAAACAAATTAGGTATTGCGCATTTTAATAATGTTGTAGCAAAACACGTTTTTACTATAGTTATAATATTTTTAAAATATTCATATAGACGAATCTAACTGTGGATGTTATTTTTAAATAAACATCTTCGAGTCTACGTCGATGCAGTTTTAAAACGTGTTTCGCGTTATCTACGATTCTTTCTTTGTCAGACGCCAACCGCAAATGCCAGTCGGCAAATACTTTCCACGCGGTAAGTGCGGTGTACCTCATTCCCGGTGCGCAGGAGCGTGACATAAAAAATGTACTCTAAAGCAGGGGAGGGAAAAAAAAGTACTCGAAACCCATTTCCATACTTAACTGTCATCTCATCAAACATCTCCATATCGGCTGAGTATAGAAAACGAACTTGTGCTAAATTTGAAGAACTGCGGCAATTCAGTCCATTTTAACTCGAACCCAAAAACTATTTCTCCGATGAGAATGTAAATATTTATTTTTGTAAGTACTCTTAACGATAAAATTGGTGCAACTCAAAAGCCATTAGAGCATGCATTTGCGCATTTTACTTGGGCGATATACAGAATTTAATTGCAGCGCGGCAGCACCGAACAGCGTTTATTACGAAAACGCTGTTTATAAGCAAATGCATATAGACCCGTCATTTCCAATATTAAAAGAGAGAACGAGACAAGAAAAATATCTGCGCGCAGAAAAGTCATTTCGAGGAGGAATAATTTCCAGGCGCGCGTGCAGGCGATTCCCTGGGCGTATGTACATGCACCATAGAGCTCCACGTCTACCCATACATATATATACGTACGCTATGCAGACACGAGCGAAAACACAAGGGTACACCGCGTATATATATATACACGTGTACACGCGAAGTGCCTCACGGGCTCGACGAGAGCGGACGCGAGAGCGTCTATGCAGAAAGCATTCGTGTCTCTCTCTCGCTCGCTCTCTCTCTCTCTCTCTCTCTCATGCGTGGAGGGTCGCGTCCCTCCTCCT
Organism: Megastigmus dorsalis; assembly: GCA_900490025.1. NCBI lineage: Eukaryota > Metazoa > Arthropoda > Insecta > Hymenoptera > Megastigmidae > Megastigmus > Megastigmus dorsalis. The sequence continues at coordinate 8,983 of UELU01129674.1, forward strand.
CCTTCTCCTCTTCACCTCTGCACCTATATGCAGCCGGTCCGACAATGAAAGAGAGATGGCAAGGGAAGAGATGGGAAAAAGAGAGAAAGAGAGACAGAGTGAGAGAGGAGAGGGATGTGCAGCAGCAGAATTGTGTAGCTGATGAGATATACGCTGCGAATTCCTTGGATTGGCATCTGCACGTTTGAGAGAGTAAGTATATAACGATTTAATGCCACAAGAGGGATCTTTTTTTCACTTCTTTGGACTCAGCGCACCGTTTTCACTATCTATTATGGATTAACGGAAAGATTTCAATCCGACATATTTGGAATGTATAGGGATCTTAGCGATGGAATGTTTGATTATTTATTATATATTTGGTGGTATTCGATAAAATTTATAAAAAACGTTTTAATGAATTATTTGCAGAAATCACATTAGAAGCATGTACATTGTGCTTACTTTTTACACGTTTAATGTAAAATCTGAGTAATTTAAGGAGGGTCTTTCACGAAATAAGAATAAATATTTTCGTACTGTTAAATAAATTAAAATTAAGTGTTTCTGGAAGAAAATATTGTTAAGCGTACGCGTGGCAGCACCGTCGGGATCAGCGGCCATATTCATAGTATTACAGCGTGCCAAAGTTAACGCACAGGCTATGGTTAACGATATGCGAGTAAAATTAATCAATTTTATGAAATTCATCAATATTTTCTTAAACGTACAATTGCGTTTTATATTAGAAAATTCGCTTACTCAGAAACATTTTTTACATGTATATATAAATTAGTTTGAATACCAAAGTCACGAAAGACTCTCCTTAATAAAATGTAATAGAAAGCAGCTTAGTGAAATGTGCAGTATGTGTAGGTGATACAATTAAACTTACGTAGGCGAACCGGACTTTAGTAGTTTCCATGACTCACCTGCAACAAAAAACAAATTAAAGATTAGACACAATAAAAAAGCGTAAGATGCGTGATGAACATATATCAATTCGTTCTATCGTTTCTCTCGTTAAGTAAAAAGGTCAAGGTCAGACATTTTCGATACCACCAAACGCACGATACTCTTTTAAAGACTGATAATTCCGCTCTAAAATATTTATAGCGCATATAGTTACAGCCCTGAAATTCAAACGCGTAAAGTACTCGAGCATGTTTTTAAACCTTCAATACCCTGCGCCGAGTCGGTCTCTCTCTCTCTCTCTCTCTCTCTCGCTCTTAAGTCCAATGGGACTGCCTCTTAATGATATAGTGTACGCGCGAGAGAAGAAGCGAAGAGTAAGAGCGAGAGAGAGAGAGAGGAAGAGAGGGATAGAGAAAGAGAGAGGTTCAGAGAGAGAGAGAAAGAGAGAGAGAGAAGAGGGTATAGAGAGAAAGGGAAGAGAGAACGAGAGGTGAGAAGGGCAAAGAGAAGAGCGAGAGAGAGACGAATAGCGATTCGCGCCAACTTGTGCCTGTATTGAGTGTTCATCCTATAGATGTTAGCAGTATAACCCCATGGCCCATACACACACACACACACACACACACACACATTCAGGTATACACAAGAGACTTTCTCTCCATATCCCTGATGGCATATCTCTCACTCCTCTCTGTCCTTGTCGCTCTATGTATATAGGGTGAGCGCGAATTCGGCCATTGTTGGGTGTACCACGCGACGCACGCTGCAGATATAACCCGACACACACACATACACACACTCACAGAAACATACACTATATGCAGTGCTGTGTACAATGCTCGTCGCGTTTCGAAAGATTACTCGCTTTCGGGGGAGGATTTATGGGCCTTTATTTCGGGATATTATTTAGACACGACGTGACTGGCTTGTACAAAGTGTCCGTGTCTGTGTACGAGTCTGTGTGTGAGGAAGAGAGAGAGAGAGAGAGAGAGAGCGAGAGAGAGTGCAGGCCTCTCGATAACCGGCGCATTGTTCGCGTGTGGCGCGCGCTGGTCACTTTGAACCCGGGGAGTAATTTTGTCCGGGGCAGCTCTTTCTCTCTCTCTCTCTCTGGATTTTATATATCGTGTGATGTAGCTCGACGCATTGTGCGCTCCGCGGGAGAGCGGTGGCAGGCCCTGCTGTTTTTTAGGGGTCGATCCTTGTAATGTCGCCTCGTAAAGAGGTGACGCGATTGATTTTACTGCACGGCCTCGCCCGGGAGGTGTTTTTTTTTTGGGGGGGGGGGGAGTCAGGTGACGTGCGCGGCTGCATGCTGGTTTCGGGTAAAAAGTTTGAAGTGCTGCGGATTAAGAGTAATATTACGTTTGACGCGTTGATATGCTGTTCTTTGTTTTACTTAGAGTATAAAGATTGGAATTGTCTCATAATGCTTTACCGATAACCGCTAAAGAATCTGAACATATTATAGCTTACTGTTATAGGGTTCTAAAAGAACGAGGTGTATAAGATCGACAACAGATCAAAGTCACATATAAAGAAATATTTTCTATACTCGTACCTGATGTAGTTAATATTTCTTTACGGCATATATAAAGTGTGCACTGCAGTTACACGACTTTTCCATCAGCGCCATAAAAAAAAAATAAAAGACCTCAGATCAAAGGAGATCGTATAGAATTAAAAATTACCCTCTGCGTGTAAGGTTAAGCGGCGCGACATTATGTCACTCGGTATAATTTATCGCGGTGGTAAATTCAACCGCCAGTCGCGAGTTAAAAATCGCCAAGCGTTATAAGAGTGCACGCAAAGTTGTGCAAGCGGGTCAATAAGTATATTTATACTGCGCGGCGATTCGCGTTACGTGGTGGCAGTCAAAGTTTGACTCGGCGGTGACTCTCTCTCTATTGACTATGTATTGATTGATTTTTCGTATTAAAATTTTTAACATATGCTGTGATATCATTGATAATAACAAAGTGCAATATTTGTATATAGAATGGCGAAAAATGAAGACTGTCTTTTATATACTGTAAAACCATATGTATACTGATTAACAATCAATTTTTGTATTTATATACAAATAAACGAATATCTATCTATCTATCTATCTCTCTCTCGGCTTCGACTTTCAATCATAAATACGCAGCTTTTACGATTGTGTGCTTGGGCAGAGTTTAAATGAAACGTCCACGCAGGACATAACCCATGATTATACTTATCGCTTTACGGTCATCTTAAATTTTTCAGTGCAATCCTAACGCGGTTGAAAAGTAAGTGCAGGTCTTTAACGAATATTGGTCATTTCGGTATAACCTACATTCAAAGCAAAATAGATTGCTCAGCGTTTTTACAAGTGTAGTTACAAATGCACAACCATAGATCTCAAATAGTTCGTCGATCCTTTATCTGCGAAACTTTTTCAATAAAATAACCTCTCATTTCTCGCAACAGCTATACGAAGCCTATATAGAATAATTCAGTTTTCCACCAACAAAACAAGTCGACCGATAAAGAGAGAAACGCCCCCCCAACCATCGGCCGATAAAAAAAAAAATATATTCCAACGCATACATCAGTCTTATCATTCGCGCATAAACGTATATCCAGCCGCAGGAACACATCGACGCGAACTCGCGCTCCTATACATATCGATTAACCCATCATTCAAGTGAATCAAGAAAGCAGATCGACCTCCTACACGTTGGGGATAAATAAAATTTTTCACCTCCCGGATAATCTGCACTCGGCTCATACACGAGAGAGCAACGCCTCCTTATCGTCGCTATCGCCGCAGCGAAGCAAAACTCTCTGTGCGTAGGTACGTCCTCTCCGAGGCTCGGATCGAGACACCCTGTATAGCACACGTACATTGCACACACACACACACACGTGCGAAGCCACTGCAGGCAGCAGCAGCGGCAGAGTCCTGATACGTAATACTCGATATCAGAGAGAGAGAGGAGAGCCACACGGAGTCACGGCCGGTTTCTCTTCTCCTCTTCCTTTTTTCACCTTCGGCTTCTCTCTCTCTCTCTCTCTTCTCTCCCTCTTTCTTCTTCACTTTCTACTTAACTATCCGTGCCTCTCTCTCAGACACACACACACACACACAGACACGTCCTTCTTTATCTCAGCTTTTTCTTCTCGGTTCCTCGGGCTCGACACACGTCGTGCTATATACAGTCGTGCCACGCTACGGCGGAGCCGCAATCGAGCGTATATACGCCTCAAATCTCTCTCTCTCTCTCTCTCTCT
>UELU01129676.1:0-69508 GCA_900490025.1 Megastigmus dorsalis
GAGCCCAAGACGGACCAGAGTATAGATGCGGACCGATACCGTTAGCGGGGCCTCTAATAAAGTAAATAAAGATCCTGCCGGACAAGTTGGACTCCCTCTACGTCCCTTCTCCCCTCTCACTCTCTCTCCCTCTCTCTCCCTCTCTCTCTCTGTTTTATTCCTTCTTTTTTTCTCATCCACCTCATCCTTATTCTTGTTCCCCCCGTATAGTCTTCTTGTTTTTCTATACCGCGTCCGCGAGGTCGGTGTATAGCGCCGACGAGAAAATTCGTGAATCGAGAGAAGAAGTGTGGACTCTGTCGGTGCTCGCAGCCGAAGGGAGATTTATTTTTAGAACTTATATACGAGGCAGCGGCTATACGGCCCACCTATATGGCCCAACAATGATCTCGCTATTTCCAATTGATCCTTTTGCGTATCATCGCGACTGGAGTTTTAGTGCTTTGTTTGCTTTAGAGCTCTCGAAAGTATGGCGGCACAAGTGCTCTATGATAAATATTTACGTGAAAGTGGCCAAGATGATTGTTGTATATACGCTAGAAAGTTGCATAAAGTGTAAAGATATTATACACTAAATATTATAAAATATAGATTGCGGTTAGATAGATGAAAACTATGTGTGTGCGAGGGTTTAGTAGTCAGAATTTATGGAGTATAAGCAAGAGCCGCAGGATACTAAAAACACGCGATAAAATCAAGTACCAAATTTCACGTCTATTATCACGTGCAAGCTTATAATTATCGCGCATAAACGGGCAGGTAGCGCGTAGGCAGGCGTCGTCAAACAATAACTCGAGCTTTATCGAAGCATTAAAGCCGAGTCAGCGAAAAAAAAAAAAAAGAGAGAGAACCGGGGCCGAGCGGGGGAACGAAGCGTGTCAATAATATCGTCGGCTATTTCCGAGCTCACGGCGGCGCAACTTAATCGGCCCCAATAAACCATAAATGCCAAGCGCTTCGTCCCACGGAGCAGCGGACCGAGCTCGACACTCGCGAGACACTATAATGCACTGTGCAGCCGAGGCAGTATATGTACCGAGGTATCAAGCCCTCTCCCTTCTATCGCTCCCTCGTATCGACGCCGTAATCAGCGTGAACTCTTAAATTATACGCGCATTATCGTAATGTGTGTATAGCGAAGCGAGGCTGGACTTTCAGGTTACGCGGCGTAGCACGTAGTCGCTGCCGCGCTCGACTCTGTGCACCTGTCGCGTAGGCCGAGACTCTCGCCTCCAGCACCCAAGTATATGTCGCACACGCGCACGCATGCCGACTTCCCAAACTACCTTCTATATACAACGCATTCCCCGAGACAGATATGGCTTTATGGTGTTTCGCTGCACTTTTGAGCTTGTGCGTGAGTGACACGCACGTGGATTCTTTCGTTTTTTTTTCTGTTTTTTTTTTTCTCTTGCCACTGCAGTTGATCTGTTTCTTTCGCGTGCGAGCCGAGGTATTTTTGTGCGGAACTGGCTTAATTAATTACTATGGAGTTTAGTGGGAATGCGGTATTTTAATGCGTGAGCTCGCGCGGCGTATTAAAAATTATCGGTCTGTTTTGGTTGCCGGGCTTGATTAGCGGGCCGAAACTTTCACCTGCACTTTCCTCATTATCACTCATAATTGTTTTAATTACAACAAATCGATGAAATTTAAATTCGTAACAAAGTTTACAGTCTTTTAGCGACTCAACGCAAGATTCTAACGAGGTTGAAACTTACTTTGAAAACGTCTGCAGAAATATGAAGTTAGCACGAATGCACGTAGTGGAACGTAGGAAACGACATTTCTAGTTTTCCATTTATCGCACAAAAGTCAAGATCAAGATATATCCAAGGAAAGCATATGCATCTAAGATAATTGAAAATAAAGAAAGTCGCTTGTCTCGCGCCAACAACAATTCACGTGAGCAGCAGCAGCAACAGCAATAGCACGCGTATACAGGCGCGCGACTCACCTTTCTTTTTCTTCCTCCTTCTCGCGAGTCCCCCCGTATACACATATATATTGAAAATGCTCTCCTTGTGTAACGACGGCGAGATGCAGTCTCCGGGCTTTATACGGAAAGCGGAGACATTCGACGCCTCCGGACTACTGCTATATACATCGTCGGCGAGCTCTCCTCTTGTCTCGTATGAATTCTCTTCTCCTTTATTCTCGCTCCTTTTTTTTTCGTTTCACTCTCCTCTGCCGTCTCGCGCACGCGCCTCGCCATTGCGGTTTTTGTAATACACATAGACCGATGCGCCGTTACGAGGGGAGTGTACGAGTCGTTCGGCAATCCCAGACGAATCTTTAACGAGGGCAATTAGGCACAATCCGTGTGTAACTTATTATTTAACGTGCGATACACACATAGTGAGGTATGCGCGCAGCGAACACACACTATTAACCTGTAATCACTGTGATGCGGAGTAGAGGAGAAAAAAAGAAGCTTGTTTGTTTGTAGGCGCGCCTTCGTTATAGCCAACGCGAAAACTATAATTTGCCTTTATCAATTTCGTATACTTATAACCCAGAAGTTTCAGTTTGGAAGCAATAAAGGACGTTGAAATCACAATATTATCATCGCATTCGACTCGTTTCTTTGGCTGCAATTAACAAAGTGAACGCCAACGATATATATATATTTATTCGGCCGAGGCAGGTCGCAACTATAGCGGATGGAGATTTCAGACGTAGAAAGTGAGCGCGCGTATACATACTTTATCGATACTTGTTTTCGAGTGTTTAATTGCGCGAGGAAACGCTGCACGCGCGCAAACCATAGTCTTATCTGTAATGATTTTGATAATTGGCCCGACGCGGCGAGGAAAGAACGAAACAATGCGCGCCAAATGTAAAATGTAGAGAGTCTGGAAGACGTATATGTACGATCATCTAGAAAGATAAATTCCATAGCTGCGATTGTTGCGTGAATTCCAGTTCGCGCCGCGGTCGGGCATTTTCCTCGCTCGCCGCGTATATATAATAAAAGGGAACCAATTTTATGCCCCATAAATTATTTTCCTCGGGCCGACTGCCTCCAAAGTCCAAAGTGTTAAATTACACAATGTACTCAAGTGCTTTACAAATTTACGTATTATAGTCAAGTCGTTATATGTGCGCGTCTCTCTTTCGTATGTATAATACGCGTGCCCGCATCTCGCGGCGAGAGCAGTTTAATTATCATCAGACGACGAGTAGTTACACTCTCCGACGCGAAGAGTCATATGTATTATCGAGGAAAGTTCAATTTCCTCAACGTCGAGCTGCGGATATCCAGTCGATACGCTCAGCTATACGTAATTGGCATCGGTATAAACCAAAGTCAGCGAACTAATATCTAAATTACTGCGGTAAGCGCGGATCGGGGGAAAAATGCGAACAAGGAATCCTCCAGCCGCTTTATATATATATATATATCCCGCGTGCGCGAGAGCTGGCGACGAGGTAAGGAGTAGAGAAGGAAAAAAAAAGTGTAATAACCGTGCGTCTCGCTTAATAAAATACACACACGGCGAGGCTTTCTCTATATAACGCGAGCATATAGAGAGTACATATATACGCGCGAGCATTATATGCGCGGTGTATACACACACACACACACACATATATATGTAGGAGCGCGATTTCACCGCGGCGATAAGTCTCTCTCGAGGTTGGCTTTATAATTTCAGAAATTAATATCTGCCAACGAGAGGCGCGCGCAAGCTGGCACCCGCCGCGAGTATATACTCGAGAGCTCTATGTAGCGCTTTAATTGAGCCTCGCGCGCTCGCTTACATAATACTAGCACGCAAGTGCACAGCCCGAACGTTTGCAAAGCAAATGCGTGTCCCTCTCCGTATCCTCTACACACGCGTACACAGAGAAGCGTACAAGAGCCACAAGAGAAGCATATATATACGTACATATATATATATATAGAATACAAGCGCGTGTCCCGAGCGTGTAAGAAAGAATGTAATGAGACCATTGTCCTGCGCGCGCACTGCACACACATGCACTGCCGCGCGCGTATAATACTGGCTACATGTGCGTGTGTGTGTGTATATGTAGAAAAGGCCGTCGTCTCGTTACCGGGCCGCGGGGAGGTTTATCACCCAATTATCATTGACAACCGAGCGCGACGGACAAAAAGCGTTATAATGCCGCTGCGGCGGCGGGAGGGAGAGAGAGAGAGAGAGAGAGGAAAGAGTGCAGTGCGCGCGCGCTTTCTGCGGTTTGTGTATATACGGTATATAGGTACAGGGAGAGCCGGCAAACATTGGTTTCGTTAAACGCGCGGGCCCTAAAGAGGCCGGTGCCGACTTCTCCTTCTTCTTCTTCTTTTGCTGCTCCGCCGTGCACCGCTGCCGCCGCTGCTGCTTCTGCTCCTGTTCGCCTCTTTGCTAAGTAATCAGCCGACATCTGCATACAAGCGTCCCAACAACGCCGGTGACACGCGTACGCTTACGTATACGTATACGCCGCCGCCGCCGCCGCCGCCGCCGCCGCCGCCGCCGCCACGAAAACGTATAAAACCGGGGGAATTGCTGTGCTGCACTGCGCGAAAAACGGTCTTCCTTTGTCTGGCTGCTGCTGCTACTGTCTTCGACGTTACGCTGAATTTCTTCCTCGCAATTTATTACGCATAATGCGCGGGATGCGTTTTCAGTAGAGCTTTTGTGTATATAGCATTGTCCTGCAAGGCATATATATATGTATATACGTATAGCTATAGCGATGGGTTATCTTGCGCTTCTTCTCTTATTCTTATATGCGCGTGGTCTTTGAAGTTATTGACGGTGTGCCCGGCAAATGGAGAATGCTAATAATGCTCACACGACTCGTTTCTTCTTCTTCCAACGTCATTTTTTTTCGCTTCCTTCTTTTTTTTCGCGCCTCTCTGGATTTGCTTTTTTAAGGCTGGGTTTTGCGTTCCTGATTTGTTCGTATACGGTGTATCAAAGGAATTGATACTTTGAGACTTGATTAAATTGTACCAATGAAAAACCATTGATATAATTATTCATCTTTTTAATTGCAAATTTTGAATTAAATATTTAGAAACATTCTTTGTTTTATCGAAAATGTACATCGAACATCAAAATTTGTTCGTAAATGCTAATAAATAATTTATGAATACATTCATTTGTAACAAATATATTTTTTCTCTTTAAGTATTTCTTTGTCTGGTTTAATTTGAAAAAATTTAAACTAGGTCATTGTCTGAAAATTAGTGTATAAACCTAGGTATAAACACTGACTTATCCAGTAAACTTGTATAACATACACTGGGAAAGACAATAGATATACACTAATTTTCGGTCAGTGATAGAGTTTGCACTAATTCAGAAGTGATATGTCACTAATTAAAATTGTAAACGTACGATATAAGTATACTACGGATAAAATTGTATCCTAGCTATAAAAGCAGATTCAAGTATATATTTTTAAAGTATATTTTTATACCAAATTATACTCTTTATCGTTTTCAGCGTGACTACAAGATTTTGTATTATTTTTGTTTTATTGGTTAAAAAGATAATCCCGGCCTGGTTCCTATTGATATTACAAGTGAAAAGTACAAGGCTTGTACCATCATTTGGAGTATAAAAAGACGTTTAATTTAAAAAACAAACACTTACTTGACGGGAAATGTTCAAAAAATATGACCGAAATGATTTTTCCCAATAGTTAATACATGAAAGTAGAAACAGACAAGTACAGAGAGACCCGATAATCAATCAATATCTTTTTAAATTTCTCATCATGTATGGGAGTCCATTTTTTTAATAGTTTGTTATGCTCTAAGTGACGATGTATAAGGTTTTGTACTTCTCCTCAAAAGTCTTCATTATATTATGATTTCTACGTGGACCTCCTTCAAGTCTTTTTTATTAATAGTTATACTAACACGTGCAAGAACTATACTTATTGTTATTTTTTCATATAGTGTTAATTTTTAAACATTACATTGCCGAAAATCTTTGTCTTATATCATTTGTATACATTTTGGTATAACAATTAATTTTACAAAACAGAACATTTATAATTAGGTATGATGACAAGTGGATGATATACTACTAATCATTAATAGCATGCATTTTACTCAACCGTGCTGCATTTAAATATTATGAATAAAATACACGATACAGATAGTCTTAATCCCGAAAAATGTAATAATCATCATTATAATAATATTGATCATTTAAAAATAATAACAATGAACTAATTAAAACATTAATGACCCATTACCCAAACGAAATATTACTCGCAATTGAATCAAAGCAATTAAACGTTCCAGTGAATCTCGCTAAACAAACTTAATTAATTTTCTTCACGATCTCGAAATTAGTTTCCGAAATAAAAGCCGTGCACCTCCGCTCCGCGCGCACAAAGCCCTCAAAACAAAGCCATTCAGACGCGCAGAAAATTCAATACCCCAGCGAAAATAATGCCAATTCAACAGACAGCAAAAGCAGCAGCAGCAGCTCAAGAAAGATGCATCGTCGAACGAAAAGAAATCCGCGCGCTTGGGCTTTTAACAAACCCTTCGTCGGCTGCCGCAAGCATCGCACGCACTGCGTATGTACATGCGAAGGCAGCTCGGAAAGATACACACTTCGAGCGCTGCAGACACAAACGAGCGCGAGAGAGAGAGAGAGAGAGAGAGAGAGAGGCGAACGTGCATTCTCAAATATTCTTAATTGCGTTCTTTCAATGTATCCACATGCGAGGAAATAAAAAAAGGGAGCATCTACAGCGGCAGCCTGGCAGCGTGGCAGCAGCTCTTCACCCAGAAAAGAAAAGCCGACCACCCGTGCGCGATTGGCACGCAGCCACAATCCACAAGGCACTTTTTTTCTCTCTCTCCCTCTCTCCTGGCCATTCTTCCGCTCTGCGAGAGGCTTCAATCTCGCGCGCCCGTCAAAAGGCAATTGCCGCTAGGGTTGCGGCGCATCGCGCTCGCACTTGTGTGTACACGCACGCACACGCACACAGACACACAACACACGCGTACAGAGAAAGAGAGGGAGAGAGGGAGAGAGTCTGACTGCCACCACACAATGTGTCCGCGAAAGACGAGCTGAGCTCCGGCGGGAGAGTCGCCGCACGTACGGACGGGAAGACGCACGACGAGAAAGAGAGACATTCGGCTGAATTGAATTATTTAAAGCGCCCGCGCCTGCACCGGAGCATCTTCAGCTGTATAAGAGCGAGAGCGAGAGAGAGAGGGGAATAGCTCGGCTCTTTATGAGCGGCCACAATGGACGGTTTTGTCCGCGCGAGCGCGAGGTGGTGCGTCGGGAGGTGGGAGGGGGTAATGTGGAATTGCGCGCACTGCTAAGAAGCGACGACGACGACGACGTCTCGCTTTGCAGATCCGGTCCGCGTGTGCTGCTGGTGCAGCGGTTGGTACTGCCACTGCTACAACCGCGGCGACGGCGGCATGAATGTGCTAATAACGAAAGCAAATTCGTCTCGAGGAGTCATTAATTAAAGTATTTTGTAACGAGCTGCTCGCGGCCCCCTCCTCCCTTTCTTCCCCCTCCCACCGTTTCTTCCCTATACATACATGCACTCGCCGCGTGTCTCTCACCTCGTGCGGTCTATAGCCCCTGCACTTCCTCTCTTCTGTTCTTGTACACTCGCACACACGTATTATACGCGAATATTTATATATGTATACGTGTACATCGCACCTCGTGCTCCGTGTGCAGCGTGTATATAGACGCGGGAGACGACGGCAAAGGGGTTTATTATACATACATAAATGACGGCCTTAATCATAGAATTGCTAATGTTTCAAAGAGCGGCGATATTATATTCTTTTCAATGTATAGACTCGCGCGCGCGCACACGTACATACGTATAAGGTCTCCTTATGGATGCTGCTCGCGCGAGGAAAGAGAAGAAAAAGAGACCGCTGCGGTCTTTCAGTCGCGGGGAAAAAAAGCCAAGAGCTACTATGTACTCTCCGCGTTTGTGAAAACCTATACGCGCGGCAATGTGCGCGTGCATTATAATAGCTGCTGCTGTCGCTGCGGAGGAGAGAGAAGAGATGGACGGCGACGACGACGACGACGACGACGAGGAGGAGGAGGAGGCTCGCTTATAGGTGTGTCTGTGTGTACTTAAATAAGCGCCCCGGCGACGCGCGTATCGCACAGAGACTCGAGGATTTTGTATGAATGTGTACTAGAGGCAGGAACAAGCGACCAACAGCTCGGCTTAATTCAAAGAGTTGCCCCCGTGCACCGCAGTCGCCGGCTAGCCTCCGTTCGCTTGTGCCCTTCTTCTTCTTCTTTGCTTCGACCTCTCCCTCTCTCTCTCTCTCTCTCTCTCCCGTCGGAACACGTCCGTGTATACTTTGTGAAATTATCGAGCAAAAGGATTCTGCGAGCTCTTTGCTCTTTTTATTCCCACTCTATATTATGCTCGACTTATTTATATATTTTGCAGCCTGTTATTGTACGAGTGCGCCTTCAGTTTACCTTTTCAATCCTTTTTCTTTTTTAAATGAATAAATTAATTCAATCGAGACACTCGTTTTAAAATGAATGCATAAGAGTTAAAAATCGGTTATTTAAAAATGTTCCATCTATAAATAGGGAAAAAAAGTGAAACAACTTGATGCGAGGACTAAACGAGCGATATGTATCGATATTGCTCCCTCCTCGTCTTCCCCTAATACTCGGAACATTAAAAAAACGATATTCCAATCGACTTAAGGCGCGCGATAACTATTATGCACAGAGGAGCCATAACGTGACAGCAGGAGCTATATTTCCCTCGATGATCATTAAAATTTCGAGTGTAGCGTGACGCGTCTGCGGCTACCTGCTACCTATACAACTACTACCTGGGCATACGCGACTACCGCGTATGTGTATATCGCGAGCTCGCATATGTACATGGCCGCGAGCGTTTGCGCGGCGCACGCCGAGGCGCTTGCATAATAGGAGCGACGCCGTCGCTGCCGAGCTGTGCCGAGCTCCAGAGAGAGAGAGAGAGAGAGAGAGAGAGAGAGATGGATAATACGAAGGCTCGTCTATAGTCTGGAGAGTCGTGTGGCGAGCTGGTGCACAAGTGTGCAGACTACTCGAGAGAGCATAAAGATATCGGCTTCAATCGTACCCACGGTATTAGATTTTTTGTACACGCGGAGCGGCCAGGTTTCTCTTCTTTTTCTCCTCTTCGTGTCTCGCGCGCTCTCGAATCGCTGGAAAGATGCGGCTGGAATTCTGGCGGCTGCTCCTGCAACCGCCACCTCTTTTTCGCGATATGACGCAATTTTCTAGACTACTTTTCGATGCGCCTTTCGGCTCTGCTTATAAGTATAGAAAGAGGGCAGGTTTCGCTCTCGGACGATTCTTAATTTATAATGTTTTAAGGTATGTACGCGGGTTTGTATAGTCGACATTTACGAAGGACTACTGCTTTGTTCTAAGTATTACGAAACAGCAGAAAGTTTAGAAATCATTTGTTATGTAAATATTGAATCAATATATGTTCGGAACGAAACTGTCGAAGCACTGCGCAGATGAAAATTAAATTCTATAAGTAGTACATTACAAATCGAATAATTTGCTTATCCATCTACTCGAGATTAATTTTTTTCGATTGCTCCGTAATGAAGATTATTAATTAAAGTTGATTTTTTGTATTCGACGCATTAAATTTCGATAACTTACATTAAATATTATTGCAGTGAAATAAAAAAAAAATAAAAAAATTAGTCAACATTGCAAAAGTTTTTGTCTACAAAATATGCACGACAAGTTTTGTCAGGCCGTTAACGCAATCGTATATATATTCTCCACTTTCGAGGCCCACCGTCCCATCTAAAAAGGCCATTGTTATTTCGATGAAATAATTCAAGCGAGGCGCAACAAAGATAGGTACCAAGTAGAAAAAAAGAGGAAAAAAGGAGGATTTGGTTGCTGTTGCATGGCCAAGCCGAAAGAGCTTTCTCTCGTTCTCTCTCTCTCTCTCTCTCTCTCTCCGGCGCGTCTTTGTCGCTCGCTCTCGGGTCGTCATCCCGTCATCGTCGCGTATAAATCAAGTCCCGCCTAATTGCCGACATAAATTATTGTGATTCGCCTCTCTTTCCCCATCGAGTGAGCGAACGGGCGTCACAGAGGCATTTTCGCCTGCAACCGGCCTTCCGCATATATATACACACACGCGCGCGCGAGCACCACCTTTTTCTCTCCTTCTCTCTGTTATCTGCCATCCTTTTACTACGGCTCTCCTTTAACGACACTCAATATTCATGAATGTAGCGTCCGAGAAGAAGAAGAAGAAGAAAAGGAGGAGAAGAAGGAGGAGGAGAAGCTGGCTTTGCCTTTAGCTAATCAATGCCGGCAGCTCTCCGACATCGGCGACTTCTCGCGCACGATATTTTCGGCAGTAGTCCCGAGATCGTTTGCTTTAATACACGAGCCGTTTTCGAGGATTCCGTTATCGCCGCGGTTACGGAGAAAAAACGCGGCGCGCTGCCGCTGTGCCGACGCCGACGCCACCAGCCACCGGATTATGCAAAGCTTTTTGTCTCAGATATATATATATTTAATCCTGTCTTCTTTTTAATCGATGCACTTTATAGTTTTTGCAAAACAAAAACGTTTGTAAAAGCCTCGCCGCAGATATGAATTTCAGACTGAGTTAAAGGTTGTTCATTCTTCAGAATGCTATTCATTCGTTTTTATAAAAGTAATATAGCCATTGAACAAACTTTTTAATCATACTTTAAGAATTTAAAAGTCTGATAATATTGTTGTTACGCAGTGTATTGAAGCAATGCCCATCTTCTTTTATTTACATGAATGAAAATTTAAGTTAAATTAGTCGCTTTCAAGTGTATTTTACTTTGTCACTAATAAAAAAAAAACTGTAATTTTTATACTAATAAATTAACAAAAGTCCACCCTCGTATTTTAAACCATAATACATTGATTAAAAAAGAATCATTATACAAAAGTTCATGGTAATAGTTTTATGAATTACTTTTTATGTTGAAATAAAAATATTGTCTCAATTTGAAAATTTGTTAATAACCCGGATTCACTGTAAAAAATTGGATAATTTAAAAGAAAATAACTTACAATTTATTCATTATTAATTCCTGTAGCGCGCAGTTTGCCGTGAAGACTCTTCTCGCTCGAAGCCGAAAAATCGAGATCGAGAGAAAGAGAGACGCGGCGCGTGATCAATCGGGCGAGGTTACGTCAATCCGCAAACCGCGACATTATACGATCAGGGGCCCCAAGCGAGGCACAATCGACGTCCTTGGGGGGACACCTGTATGATCATTGTACAATCGGCGAATTTCTACTATACAATCGTTGTTGTGCGTACATCTGCATATATTGGGATGCGAGAAAAACTCGATTCTCTCTCTCTCTCTCTCTCTCCATCTATCTACTTACCAATACGTACCATACACATGTAGGTATATATAAACGAGAATTTATCGACTCTACTTTTGATGTATACATTTATGCTAATTCAGAGGGGGTCAGAAGTTGGTGTATACGTATATACTCGGTGGTGGGATATATTTATCGACGAAACCTGTGCCTTCACTGCGACACGAAACAAACCGATGTATGACAATATATTGTGATTTATTGCATCAGATAATGTTGATTCAATAGTAAATTTCGGCAAACTCAGCTAATAACAATAAAAATTTGAATATGTTTATCTGTCATTGTGATATCTTATCGGTATAACGGGTACAATTAATTATCATATATTTAGCTCGGAAAGTTGGCCACCAGTCGGTACATACAAGCTATACAATCAACAAAGTTTTCTTTTGTGCCGTCACGCAGCTCTTCATTGATTTATCATTGTCAATTTTATAAAAATTTCAATATATACACACGCAGATTGCGTCATGTTGTATACATAAAGAAATGTATCAATTAATTAGCATAATTTTGCGAACGACGAAAATCTATCCCGCGACGAACCTGCCTATGCACATATAGGTATATATCAGGTTAAAGCGTCGGAAAAGTGAAAAATCGCAGTGTCGCTCGCCGAAGAAGGGCAGAAGAAGAAGACCCATCACCGCACACTCAAACGCAATTATCAGGAGTCACACACGTCGGTGCCGAGGGCGCGAATCCAGATGCAGACTGGAGCTTCGGATCGAATTGTCCAAGTCCTATAGCCTCGCGACGTCAGACAGAGACGGTTTGCCCCCGCGCGCCCATGTGATTGTCATTTTCCGGCCTACATCCGGCGGCGCGGTGTTTTTCCACGCCATGCGCATCGCCGCCAGCCAGCTTAGCTCGCGTTTTCAATTACTTTTTACGATCGAGCTGAGAGCAGAACGAACGTCGTCGCGGGAGAGAGAGAGAGAGAGAGAGAGAGAGAGAGAGAGAGAAAACAGAGGGGCTGTGCAGAGGAGAAGAGGAAAAAAGGCGAGCGCGCAGGCGTTTGTAGCGGCAATCACTGCCAGGGTATCGACTGGGAAAAAGGCCACCCTCGAACTATAAGAGTTCGGGAACACATAGCGAGAAGGTCTGCGTGGATATGTGTGCGTGTGTGTTTGCGTGTGTCGCAAGTGCCTCGTAGATGAGTCGCTCGCGAGAGCTCGTTTCATTTCCTATATACGCCTCTCTCGTTCTTTTGACGTTCTCTCCGAGCATCAGGGATGAAAAAGTCACTCGGCAGTGGAGACTCCATGGACTCTGTATATGTACAGAGGAGAGCGACAATGCAATTATAGCCTGCTAGTTAGTGCCTGAGCGAATCAACGGCTTTGTATCACCTTACCTCTCCTCTTTCTCCTTCATTTATTTCAGTTTCCATGTATATAGAAGCGGATATTATGCGCATCGTATTATCCGCGCTTCAATGTCCTTCAATTATACTCCGATTTAAACTTTTCATAAACTGTCCATGAAGAATTGGTATAAAATACTGGTCACAAGTGCTATAATTAGAAAAATATGAACAGTTGCGTTAATTTCATCAGAAACATTCTATATAGAGTGTGATGGAATACTGTGATAAAATGACTCGTAAATCAGTTGTCGTATTCTTTGGCAGATTCACCTAAATCTATACAATGTTTATATTTAATTTATAGCACTTGTCAATCCTAATATGCGTAGATAATCTTTATTTATAATTGCTATATTTAACTGTACTCCATTATTAACGCTACACCAATAACCGAGAGTAAATACATAATTTAGTTATCTCTGTAATATCTAAGTGGATTTCGCTTTAAGCTTATACTTACTGAAATATTAAAACAAATTGACATTCTTACACAATTGCCAGTAGAGTAAACAGTACTTCAGTTCCCTGGCAAAGTATATTTAGTATAATCAAAAAAGTATATAATCATACCCTTCTTCAACCCAAAACGATCAATCGTGCAAACAATTTGTTTATTCGACACTTGTCGAGATAAGAAAATAGTCATTACCACAACACAAACACTCGACTATTAGCGAGCAATTGCCGAAAGAAGAAAGAAGTGAAAATAATAATCGAAGCGGAACCTCCCGGCTGTCATCCATAAAAGTCGCGTCGCGCTTGTTTTTCGCTGTTGATTGCGACCCCAGCAACAACAGAGAGAGAGAGAGAGAGAGAGAGAGAGAGAGAGAGAGAGAGACGGAACGAGGGATAGATGGAAAGATAAAGCGAGCCATAAGTAACCCTCGAGCAGCCAACACCGAGTATTAACTCCCCCATTTAGTCGGGCTCATTGTAAATTAATTACCTGGAAACGAGGAATTTCCGCTGTTGGCGCCCAAGCACGCTTTGCCTCTCTCTATATATATGTATATATATATAGACACACGAGCGGCAGTCGAAAAAGAGAATTCAATGGAAAGTAAAAACTGTCCTTTGATCGAGCCCCGGAGCAAAAGATGCCTTTGCCGGAACGGTCAGCGCGAGTGCGCGCTCGGACACAGAGAAAGAGAGAGATAGAGAGGGAGAGAGAGAAAAGGCCAAGAGGGCCGTGCCGCTGCTGCTTTTGCTCTTCCCTCTTTCACTCGGCGACTCGGGGGGGAAAGGCCATCGATGATTCACATGTACACGGATGGATACTTTTTTTCGGCAAACTTTAATTAGGCGCTAATTTTTTTTCTTCTCCGGGGTCCCTTTTGCCCCGCCGGGCAATCGTGCATTTTTCCACATTTTCAATGTAAAAAAAAAATTATTCATATGACTTGTTCCGTGCACTCCGAATTCCATTCATTAAACTCTCAGGGCTTTTCGAAACGTTCATCCCATTTATGCGACTTTCTGTCCCAAAACTTTTCAAACTTTTATATGCATGATACAAATACTCGCGCCCTAATTAAATAAAACTATTTATTTTTGTTTAACTGCTATTGAGGACATTCTTTTCGGTGTACTTACTTTTCAAACATTTCAAATGATCCGCCATGAAAAGAATTTAACCTTACACATTTTAACAGCTATAGTAATCTTACAGTACCGTTTAAACAAATATAGATATAATATAAATCCTTGCGATAATGATTTTTGTACTATTTCATACGCGCGATATTCCTAAATTGTGCGAAATATTCATTATAGGATTGAGATGGTATAGATGATAATAATAAATTACACTGTTCAATGAATTGTCACATTTTACATTTGCTAGATATTTAAATATTAACGATTTTTCGTGAAATATAATCATTAAAATTGGAACATATATATATCTCCATGTGTATTGAAACGTATTGTACACTTTTCGAGCACCCACACTCTTTATCCCAGGGAATAATTTCAATAGCTCAATTAAAAACAAAAACGTCCATTCAAGTATATCGAAATACCCAATACAGATTATTTGTGAAACGGAATAATGCACATACCAAGTGCTCATAAATTAATGAATTCTCTGATCCGCGAATTATCTTTTATATGGATTCCAAATTCAAATATTTGCTGTATAATTGTACTGGCTTTGTACAGACTAAAAATAAATAACAAAAAAAAAATTGAAAGGAAGGACAACAAATCAACAAATATACGCGCACAGGGCTCAACGGCAAACAGTAATACCTACATATAGGTAACCCTCGAAAAGCTATTTTTCAAGCACTCCTGTTCCTCTGCCAATCCCTCGAAAAGTAATGAAAAAAAAAAAAAAAACTTTGGTTCGCGACGCTATATAACAATCCAAATATTCCGAAACAGCGCTGCACAAATATCAATATATACACGTGCGCTGCAGTCAACGCGAGAATCCCGAGAATCCTGCATGAAAAATATTCCTTAAACCGACTCGACCGTCGTTACTGCACGCTCGTCTGTAAAAAATGTCCGCGAAAAGTTCAGAAATCGTACGAAAGCAGGGTTAAAAAAAAAGGCTACTGCTTTATTCCTTTTCTTCCCGCCAACGTCTCATGGCACTAGGTGTGGTTGCGAAATTTTCGAGTGTCTGGAGGTCGCAGAGCCGGAGATTCGCGTGCCTCCACTAATTGCATTAGAAAACGCGAGAGAGCCGGTGTAGCGAGTAGAGTCGCGCGCCTCCTGAAGCCCATCGGAGCTGACATCTCGCGGTGACTCGCGCCCCACCGCCCGTGCACCGAGCTGAGATCAGGGATTCGGTTGCTGGCTGCTGCCGTTCTTGCTGCTGCGCCGCTGCCGCCACGTTTTCACCTGGTCAAACAAAAAACCCGGCCCCCGGCTAGTCTCTCTCCTCGCTGCCTCTTCGCGGTGTCATTGTGTTTGCATTGTTATGTTAATCAGTCAAGAAGCCAGTGACAATGCGTCAACCTCAATTTAGTAAGCGACTTGGGGAGGACGGAAAGGGGGGAAGGGGGAAAAAAAAGAAAAAAAAGAACATGCGGCAGGGCAAATATTGGCTGAGCAAATCATTAGTGCTTCTCTCGCGCGGCGTGTACTTTACCTGCGGCGTAGCCACTCGTATACTGTCGTGTCCACTGGTCTATCCGCGACATTATTGACGTTATATTCCCGTGTATATACCTGTATATATGCGAGACCGAACACAATGTACATATACGCGTATATAGATGTGGTAGGTCGTTGTGTGGCGCGCGCGCGCGCATCTTGCAAATTGCGCTCGTGCACAATGTACATTATACGTTGAAAGCGCACGAGCCGAGGTATATGCGAGTATCTCGGCTATACCTTTTTAACGCTGCCAGTGTTGACGCTCGAGACTTTTTCTTTCGCCAAAGCTTTATTGAAATTCCCTGCTTTTTCGTAACTTCGTGTACGCATTCGTTCCTACGACAGGTAGATTATTATTTGCTATTGTCGATTATAAAATATCGATAAAGAAAAAATCCAACATCTATGCATTCGTGTCTTATAAATAATTGTTCTAGCGAATGAAAAAAAATGTATAACAAATTGCAAAAATATATATAATAAGTAGATAAAAAAGGAGTCAACCAGACATCCCAATTAATGCATCATCTAGTTTTCTATAACATATAAAGAATAAATGCAAACTAATTACTTAATTGAATTTTTCACACGGCGTAAATAACATTTTGATCTTAATTAAGCAGCAAGCGTAATGTTTTCGGATTCGAGTTCCTTCCCGGAACGAGTGAAAAAAAAAAGTAGAAACCTATATAGACAAAACCAATGAATATCTCATGGCGAACACAGAAGAAGAACTCATTCGTCGAATTATACTTTATAAAAAGTGAAACAACGATAACTCGCGCTCGCTGGTATATACATATATATATATATATAACGAATCAGCACGAAAAAGAAGAAAAAAAAAGAACTTGCAGACGGGCAAAACACATAATAATAATCGCGTCGGTGCAAGAGCGTGAGAGATTTTTTCTCCCTCGGTCTGTACAGAGCGCATATAACAAGCGCAATCGCGATAAGTCGCTCATATATATACTCGCAGTCACACATCGCGGCACGGGGATTCAATTATAAAGAACTTGCTCACAATGCCCGCGGCTCCTTATATACCCATTGTGCTTTTTCACGAGTCCCGCGCGACCACTACTGCAGCGAAACAATGCGTATATATATATATATAGGGCCGGACCAGTGGTGGTTGCGACTGCGACTATATATATATGAACCGGTGCAGCGCGGCCTCCGCACGAATCCCCATGCACCGCTAATAACGTTATATACTCTCGCAGCGTGTGCCGCGCGTCGCCGCCGTTCGAGTGGACGCCTATAGCCGGCAGTCGGCCGAAAGTCGAGCGAGCCCCCGAAGCCTCTCGTGGAAGCACTATGGGCCCGCACTTGAATCACGTGGGCGTGCAGAAGCTAGAGAGAGCGAGAGAGTCTCGAGTTCGATTCAATATGTGCGTGCGCACGTTTCGGCCACTTGACTCTCGGCGCACGCGTGAGTGTGTGTGTGTGTGTGTGTGTGTGAGTGTGTCTGTGTGTGTAGACAGTGGATTGGTCGCATGAAAATCTCTGCGCGAACGAGTGTTTGCTTTATCAACTGGCTCGGATTATTATGCTTTTTGTCTTTAGACGATGACAAATGTATTTGATTTTTCTTACGCTATGGTGTAATCGTGGTGAACTGGGTGAAGCTAACGATTGGGATTTCCACATTCAAAATTACACATTTATATTGCAAATACTCGATCAAAGTCAAACGACGAAAGTTAAACAAAAAGAAAAACTTCGATTCACCGTCACATACAAACAATCGCTCGTCGGTTGAGGAAAAAAGTTTTAAATGATCGAATCGAGGAAGAAAAAGAAACAGTAAATTGGTCGGTAATTACGCAATTACTGTCGGAGACACTGACTGCAAAAAGTTGCTTGAAATCTAAGGGACGTGGTACCCCTTTTCTAAAAGTCCATTGTCGCGATCTCAAAGAAAGCGAGATCAGCCTATGAAAGATAAATTGAATTTCGCCTTGATCTTCTCAGGCCTGCACGCGTTCCTTTCTCTCTCTCTCTCTCTCTCTCTCTCTCTCTCTCGCTCTCCCGTTCCGTATATACGTCTCCGTTATCTTTGTTTCTTCCTTTCCCGCGCTCTTTTAGTCCTTCGACGCCCTCCTGGCGCGCGGCGCGTAACGCAATTACGATTGTTGTTTGAATGAACAATCAAGCGCCCTCGAAACGCGCCCCAATCATTCAATTTCTGTTCAATCGACTTCTGCACGCGGCAAAGAGAGAGAGAGAGAGGGAGAGAGGGAGAGAACGCGTGTATATGTATATACGCGCGCGAGAACTAAGCGGACAGCCCTTCTTCCATACAATATGGGCCCTTCCCATGTACCTTTTCTGCCTACCTCCCTCTCCTATTTCATCTTCCGACTCTCCTCTTACTTATGTTTTACTGCGGTCTTATTTGTGACTCATTGAAAAACCAAACAAATCCAACACTTTTATTTAAATGTTCTTTTAATATCATATATACATTATTTTTCAAATTAGGATAATAACTCGGATTTAAGGTGCTTTGCATATATTTAAACATAAATGCATATATATATCATAGTTATATTTCCAATCAAAACTAAAACCGTTACAGTTTTCATTTTTTTGTAAAAAAAAAAGAAACAACACTTTAATACACAATTACAGTAATACGTAAGCAATCAGAAAACGTATTATGTACAAGAAAAAAGCATTCATGTGCCAGTTTGCGTGCAATACCTGAAGCATAAACTCGAGAACGGCTAAACGCATTAAACCTAATTAAGCACATTATAAATATTTTTCAAATGAATTGTTACTGCTTCATTCTTCTGATATCAGTATACAATTATTAATTAACAATAGAGTGCTAATAAGCCGAGTTCCTGCTGATTCATCGCTAATTTATGATGAAATTATGGACCGAGTCGATTGAAAAATACGTTAAAAAAATAATCACTTGAATTTCTCACACGCACAACAATCTTGTTTGATTTTAGCGTATATTTAAGCAGCGATGCAAATACAGGATATGAAAAGATTTTAATATTTATTCTTTTTATATATATATATATGAACGGATAAACGCAACAAGGACATAATAATGAATTAATTCATATCTGGAACGAATGAAAATAATAAAAATGAAAACGATCATTTTCATTATATAAAGCTCAAAGATAATGGCTTTGAGGAAGAAATATAATATAAGAAATTCTTAATATGATTTTCTTATAAATAATAATAATTCTTTATAATTATATAATAATCTCCTGATTTATAGAAAATTCATAGAAAATGTAACAGTCGATTTAAATGCAGAATATATATACGGTAAACAAATGTCTGTCTTCCTTCTTATTGTCTAATTGCTTGGTTATTTTCTAGTTAAAGACCATTTTCACAAAAGTATGCTCAATACGCTCATGAATACCGTTCAGGTTCTTACCCTCTAGCAGAACAAACTATTTCTCGCATTCCCCCCGTAAGTCCGACCTCTGCGTACTTCCATTACCCCATCTCCTGTTCTTTTCTCTAAAGCATTTTTTCTTCTTTCACCAACAGTTATGCTTCATTCTCTATTTTCGTTTCTCTCTCTCTCTCTCGCAGGTCTAGCGGCTCTCTCTCACTCTCCTCTATTATCGCAGCAACTTTGACACGCATGGCGCATTCATCCAAGTTAGCGATTTCCAGAGAGAGCGAGCGGGAGAGAGAGAGAGAGAGAGAGAGAGAGAGAGATAGTAATAGAGGCAAGCTAACAAAGTGACTCTTTGGAACTTCTTATTTCCTGGCGGTGACAGGGCGCGTATTACCCCGGGAAGAAAGCTAATAACAGCCTTGATGCACGTACCACGCGAGAGCGAGAGATGCTGGGGCTACCTGCTCTCTTCCTCATTTTTTCCCCCGCCACCGCCCATTCGATCTCTACCAGAGTATAAACGCGTGTGTGCGTACGCGTGTGTACAGTAGCAGCAGGGAATCGACGTGCGGCCAACGACGACGACGACGACGACGACGACGACGACGGTGTGCGTGTCACTTTTTCGCGTGCACCGATGTGAGCGCGTGCGTGCGTGAACTCAACTACCAATGCGTGTGTGTGTGTGTGTCTGTCTGTGTGCATGTGTGGGGTATATACTAGCGTCGAACCGAATACAACACTGAACACACGGACGAAACCCAGTTATTAGTTCTCCCTGCACTGGAGAGGCCTGCGTGTGCTCCTACTTTTCTTTTTTACCTCTCTCTCTCTCTCTCTCTCTCTCTCTCTCTCCCTCTCTCTCGTTCCTTCTTACTTGGCTTATAATAAGTGCTGTCGTGTACGCGTATACGCAAGGAATCGTATGCAGCTCCCTTTTACACGCCCGAATCGGTACACGCAGTTTAAAATAAGAAAAAACTATGCGTAAGGCAATGCTCTCTACGATATATATGTATAGACTTTGGAAACTCGAATCGGGTCTGATGCAGAAGTAAATCCATGCCAGAAATCGGCGTCCTGGCAATAATAATTAATAAAAATTCGCGGCACTGCTCTTGTTACTCGTGTGACGTCAGTCCGCGGACAGCCAGAGAGTGGCCAACGATCGGCCGTTAGAAAACGAGCAAGTGGGCAAAAATGAGAAGAAAGAGAAAGGTTGCATGTGTATCATGCGCACGAAATCACCGAGTGTATATATAGGAGCACTTATTTCGAGTTTTCCGCGATGAATTAATAGCGAACGACTTCTTTTCGCGGAGCCTAATATATACGGAGAGGTATGCGACGCATTAATAGCGAACGACGTTAATCCATCGAGCCTCGTGTATCACATCAGCGCACGGTCTATATGTGTATATGTTTATGTATGTATATACATTATACGAAAGTATAAGTCACGTGTTTGTACAATACGGGGCGACGATTTAACAATGTCTGGGCGCATTATGTCGCCAGGCCAAGATATGAATCGGGCCTTTGTGCACTAGTCTCTATGCGGCCCGCGCGCTCACCTTTGTCTCTTGTTCAGAGGCGTCGAATGGCTTTAAACGGCCGGTAAATATTTAATCTCTCGCTCTCTCTCTCCCTCGCGCGCAATTAATCAAAAGCTTCCGAGAACGGCGATCTTAATTAAAAGTAAATGGCAGCCGTAGTGACATCATTGGCCGCGTCGATATGTCGCAGCTCGTACTATATTTCATGATCAAATCGATTGAAAATATCCATTATTTCGATTCCAAATACTCATTTTAATGATAAATGCCCAGCTGCCTGACACAATGTATGTTGTAACAATTTTTTCGCGACAAAGGATGCAGAAATATATATATATCAGCCGATTGACACTTATCGGTTATTATCAGGTCATAGATCGCTTTGGAAACATCATTCGAGCTATGATTGTTTGAATTACTCATTCCAGGAACGTGATTATACCCAGAAGTACAATGTTCTCTCTCTCTTATCTATAGAAATACGCATCGATTTAGATTATGCCAAAAATAACCGAGTTACTTTCGGTATAATGAACCAAAATTGAGCTTGAATTAATAGACATGATTTCCCATTCGTTATAGTCAGTCCCGCAAGCATTGAGCTTACATAAAAATATTTCTCAGCTACGAATGCTGCGATATGACACATTTTTCAAATCCATTATTGAAGTTGAATAAAAAAAATAATTTTTATATACAAGAATAAAGAAAGCCCCGATCACAGTATATAAGAAGAGCGCGACGAATACAAAGAATATGAAAAATAAAGAAAGTAATCGAATAGCCGATTCTCAAATACGCCGAAATCTCTCCCGAATTCCCTTGCGAATCCTTAGAAATTAAAACCCGTCCGACGATCGATCCAGGGAAATTTTTCGACTAACCCGTCAAACAAGAATACACACACACACACACACACTCACAGCGAGAGATATACGAGATTCGGCTGCGAAATTCACGGCGCGTCGGCTCTTTTAATATAAAACGTCGCTCTCTGCAGCCTGCGAATACTTACGCGAGCGCGCGCGCCGCGCCGGAAAGAAAATCCCCGAGAGCGAGAGAAAGAGTTGTTGTGTATATAGCTCCACATACTCGCGCGCCGACGCCGTCGCCGTTCGCTCGCGTGTATTAGGCATCCACCTATGCACGTACAACACACGCACACGCACACACACAGAGAGCGAGAGAGAGAGAGAGGAGATGAGCGGAGAGGAGGGAGTAAGAGCGAGAGAGAGGAGCGAAGGAAAGTTGACGGCGCGGAGCGCGAGGCGAACTCGGAGAGCGGGTGAACGGCCTGCCGCGTCCTTGCGAACCACCTGACCACACCGGTTGTGCCGCCACCATGCGGACTCTCCAGCATCCTTCGACTCTACACAGACTCCGTACACACACGTTTCTCTCTCTCTCTCACACACACACACACACACACACACACGCGCGCGCGCAGCACTCTCTACTGCTTCCCGCTCCGCTCGAGTCTTGTGAGCGCGCTCGAGTTTCTTCGATTGCTGCTGCGCGCACACGCCTTGGGACTTGCGAGCCGCGCGACCATTTTTGTGTGTATATTTCGGCTCGGCTCGCGTTTCTTATTCAAGTTTTCCTGTACGGTACACTAACGATATCGTGTCCCCCAGTACCTCGTTGCTATTTTTTGGGCATTCTTCAGCTCGTACCTGCGGCATTGTTCGAATGTCTCTATTAGTGGAGAGTGTCCGACAACTAATTGGTAGCTGGAAAGGAAGTTTCGTTTCTGGCAGCAGTTTCCTAGCAGTTATTTTAGAACATGATGATAAAATCGGCACCGACACTTTCAAATCGTACAATTTCGTATATACTTGAATTTCACTGCCTCAATAACGAGCATTGAAGTTTCTAGATCTGTAGTTTCGTATATTAAACCTTTCCGCTTCTCTTTATTTTTTATTGGTAACGGTTTTTACAAATGCAATAATAATTTTTAGATTAAACAATTCAAACTAATGCCATTGATTTGTCCAATATATACTATTAAAGTGCTGTTTTCATAATTTCCCATTTTAATTATTAATAAGAAGAAAACTCTAACTAAATTAGGTATTATAATTATATCGATAGAAATTGAAAAAGTATAACTTAAGAACTTTAAAAGCTGCGAGAAGATTCAGGATTTTGCGCAAACTCTTTCCCCATTGTCCGTTTAGTTTTCATAAATCCTCTGTAAAAGTACCGAGTCGCTGATGCGTCTTTCTCTCCAATACACGCACTGCACTAGTATAGAGAGACGAAGAGACAGAGCGCTTAGACTCACGTTAAGTTATACTGCAGCAACGATTTCTCCAACACTCCTTGTCCCGTCGCCGTTCGCGCCTATCTCTCTCTCTCTCTCTCTCTCTCTCTCTCTCTCTCTCTCTCTTTCCTCTCGGTATATATTTCTATACGCGCTATATAAGCAGCGTCAGCCTCGCTCTCGGCAATTTGTCACCCATCGATGTCTAATCTGCACGCTGACGGACCGGGGGCCTAATCTACGATGGTGTAAAAAGCCTTGTCAATTATGATATGAAAAATAATGTCATTTCGAAACGAGTTCCAGCGGCCGGACGCCTTAACCAGCGCCGAACACCGTATATACGTGGGAACACGCGGCTCTGATCTCGACTCTCTCGGCTCTCTCTCGGCTGCTCGCCGCAGTCGGAATTGTATAGCAGGCCGATAATCGATAGCGAAGAATCGATGCTAATTTGCCGTCCGCGCGCGCTCGTGTGAGGAAACAATTACAACATTCTTTTTCACTTTTGTACCCGCTGTTCTGCTCCGCTCTCTCTCTCTCTCTCTTTCTGCCTTAATAATAACTTGGAAATAATAAACAGGTCGTTGAGACATTCGGTTTCTACTACTATGTTTACTTAAACATGAGGCGTAAGCTATTACATATTTTTCTTTATATATTATACATATAACGTAATTTTCATCGGAAACTCCGAGTACACGTAATGTTCCTTAACAATACTGTAGAGCAGCAGCGTCTGGAAACAGACAGAGCTTGGAAAAACTTGGATATATTGTTTACCGAAATTTCGAAATTTCGAGTCAAGAAAAAGGCCAGATTATTCCTATACGATTCTGAGGCTGCAGCAACGCGCGAGGCATGCTTTTGTTACTCAACAAGAAGATTTGTCTAAGCCTCGAGCTCGTACAAACTCAAGTCCTCCGGAGAGCATCTCCCCCTCAAATGACAAATGCTAAGAGGCAGTCTGGAAAACATTAAAGCGTCAGGCAGGATGAGTGTTCTTCGCTGCTAGAGACAGAGAGAGAGAGAGAGAGAGAGAGAGAGAGAGAGAGAGAGGGACAAAAAACTATACAGAGGAGGAGAAGCGCAGCGTGTCTCACTATATGGCTTTTCAAATGTAACGCCACATCCTCGGAATTCCCTTTGTCATTCGTTTCGGGAATCTGAAAAAATATCCGATTGTGATTTTAAATTATATTTCACTTAGCTGATGCGACAATTTCAAATGATAATCTTCTAGCATTAATTACTTTATAATTATAATTAATAATAACAGTATATTTGATTAATTTGACCGATTATAACAACTCGACGCTTCGAAGAGCTTGCGAAATATAATTATCTCCCAGTCAAACGTACAAGTTAAAAGAGCAGAAAGGTTTGCAACTATATTTTATTGCATCAGTGTTTCAGTCCAATCGCGCGTAATTAATAAAACTATATACTTTGTTTCAAAATTTATACTCTTTTTATGCTAAACGAAGACGTTGGACTGAAAATCACTGCGATACCGATACCCCATGTGCCTACTAACGTGTCCAGCTTCGAAAATAAATGAGCTTAATTTACCATAAAAAGTCAAATCATTTGAATAATAAATGCACACACTGATATATATATATATATATATTTCGTAGACTCGCGCGTGTCTTATATACGTTATAATTAGGTCAAAATAAAGAATGGCAATTTAGCCGAGCTTATCAGGATGTTGTAACAAAGTGGATGCGATGTCGCATCTGCGCATGCATGCATAATAAAATTGAAAGACTATATATGCCTATGAAGAAAAGTAGCTCTAACGTACGCTACATACTATGGATAATCGCGGACCGCGCGTGTTGCTCCACTACGATGACACGTAACAATTATTATAAGTAGCGCAAAATAATAATCAATCAGAAAGTGATAACGACGCAATCCTTTGATTTTCAGGACGCTGCTGCAGTTGTGCTTCCTCCCGATGTTTGGCGTAATTGTCCGACGGTGAATGGGGTCGTTCCGGCCGTAGAAGCGATCTGCTGGAAGGAGATTCGAGCCCGGTAAGCGAGCCTCTCTTTCTCTTCTTTTTCACCTCCATAGCATTCACACACATACAGAGAGTGAGAGAGAGAGAGAGAGAGACAGACACATGGCCCGAGTCTCTCTGTCGCTCTGCACCGCACGCGGCATCTGGCCGACAGGCCTCTGATACTATTTAGATTTATTGCATTCGGCCGCTGCTTTGCCTTTGCATCTCGGCTCGCGCGCCGCTCTTTCTTCTTCTTCTTCTTCTTCTCTCTCCGCTCGATATATATCCGACTCTCTCTCTCTCTCTTTCTCTCTCTCACTCGCATATGTGTCGGGATTTTCGCGCGCGCGGGCGCACGAGCATCAGTCCGCGAGCCTTGCCGTTTGACGCTTAGGAGGGCTATATAACGAGGCAAAGTGACGTTAACAATGAAGGCGGCGGGAGAGCTCTGCACTCGAGCCGCCGCTCGGCATCGCTCGACTCTTTGGGAAAGATCGACCGATCTGTGCTGCGCTCTCTCGCGGCTCTTTGAGCGGCTCTCTCAATCTACACACACACACACACACATATACATATATATAGAGCTGCGCAGTGTCTGCTGAACTTTGACTCTTTAATCAAGGGATATGTACGCGGACGGGAGCTGCGAGACGCTGGCCCCTTGCGCGCGCGCGTCTTCTTTGTGGGGAAATCCGATTTGAATTCTGCTGTAGTTTTCGAGCTTTTAACTTTGCTTGCGCCTGTTGAGTTACCGACTTTCTTCCTTTTGGCCATGATGTGAATCGAGAGAATTCTACTTACTGCCATTACCGATGCGATGTTTCCAACTATTCTCACGGCGCGAGTTTCTTCAAAGCGTATCTTCCGCTTTCTATTATGCATTTCGTTCATTTATTCTATCTTGATTATTTCATTTGGAACGATGCGTGAGTAGACTGTCAATCCGAGTGTGTCAAGTATCATCGCCAATTTTGAACATTTTGCACCTGTGTAATTTTCCCAATTATATTAAATTAACATAGTGAACAAGTGTATAAAATTGCTGACAGACGGTGTCTTTGTTGTTATAGAAATATTTGATACGCACTATTAAAATAACGATAGTTGATATTAAATTTTTAACATATATATATATAAGAACTCATTTGAATAGGAAATTTTTGTAATACCACTCTTGAAATAATTCTGTTCGTTTATTAGATCATTTGCATACATACCATGCCACAACGATGGTAAAAATAGCCAGCGATAAGAAAGCGATCTGCAAAAAGTTCCGTTATATTCCAAGCAGATCCTCTCGAACAACAATATCGTTATAGACACGGGCGCGAAGGAGAAGAGAAAAGGATTGACCGATCGAACGGATCTGCGTTATAGCGCGCCATGCACGGGAAGAGAGCCGGTCTTTATCTAATCGTCCACTCTGCGGCCGCGTCCGCATATACACATGCGCCTATGTATACATGTGCCAAGCCAAGCTGCAAAGTCCAAGCTGTTATAGCTACTCGGCCGCTATTCCTCCTCGACTCATTCTCTCCTATTCTTGTACTCTGCAAAGATACGAGACCCATCCACTTCTCTCTCCTCCTCGCGCACACGCGCACACACACACACACCGCGTACTGCACCTACGTATCCCGTATAGCGAGCTTCCTTCAAGAATATATAAGAGAGAGAGCCAAGGCAACGCACAGGTATACACGTACACGCACGTGGCGTGTAATGAAAGAAAGACAAACACGGCGAGGCAACGGAAAAAAAAGCGCGAAAAAAGAAGAAGAAGAAGAAGAAGAAGAAGAATAAGAGGCTGCGAGCAGGAGAGCGACGGCAGCAGCAGCACCGCGAGAAGCGAGAGAAGAGCCGCTGGCCAGAGTTATATAGAAATACTTGGGCGGTTGCGCGAGCGCGGACCTGCGGAGAGAAAAGACACATCAGGTATGGGGAAAGAGTATATAGTGGTACCCTGTCTCCGCGTGTATACACACACGGCAACTCCGTATATAGCGCAGCCCGAGCGAGCCCAGCCAACTCCGCGGTATATGTACGCGCGTGCCGTCGCACCGAGACACACAGAGAGAGAGAGAGGGACGACGAGGGTATTGTATAATACAACCATTGATAGCCGCCGTCTCTTTCTCTCTCTGTTTCACGCACACTACGCCACACGCGAGATCTGCGTTGTTTTGCTGTGCTGCAGCAGCAGCAGCAGCAGCAGCAGCAGGCTGGAGCGCGCAGAAAGCCGTGTCCGGTGACGCGCGGCTCCTCCAGTGTCCACTCGCTCTCTCGACCTCTCCTCGCCTCCGCTCCCTATATATATATATATATCCTATACCTCGCTCTCTCTCTCGCGCGCCAGACGCGCTGCACCGACGCTGCAGAGAGAAAGAGTGTCCGCAAGATTTATTTTTCCCACTGCGTGTATACCTACGTGTGTTATGTAGCGGGGTAGTAGTGGGCACAACGTGAAAAATTCGTTATTCCCCCTACTACTATCTCTCTCTCTCTCCCTCTCTCTCTCTCTCGCTCTTACAGGTCGTTTTTTTTTTCTTCTTCCGCGCGTTCCCGCCGTGAGCCGAGAGAAGAGAAACAGAGACCTAAATTGGAGATGCCTGTAATTTATGCCTTTTTTTAACGATAGTTCTTGGTTCTGGGGAGAAAGGCGAGCCGTGGGTGACGAGAACGAGATATTATTCTTTTCTTTTTCTTTTTTTTTTTAGGAAAAGGAGAGATATGGAAAATTTGGGTCGTGTGTCTCTGGGCAGCTGATAGCTATTGTTCTGGCTGAGATATTATCTCTTCAACATAATTATCTAAAACACAAAATTCGTTTTTCGAGCTTATAAATGATAAGGGTACTAAAATAGCTCAAGCATATAAAGTACAAACCTATAGCAGTATATCATGTAATGCACGAACTCGATATTCAGTTGAAATAAAATCACTTTTATCAAAAGCAACATAATCGATAATTGAATAATTATAAGTTGCGTTATTACAAAACATGTAAAGCCAGAAGGATTTTATCTTGCGATAGCTTACGAGTAATTTATTTTCAAACATTTGATTTTTCACTTCTAAGAAACGACATACAATCAATACGGAATCGTTCATATACAGTTGGAATCGAGCAACAAACCAATCAAGATAATAAATTAGATATCAATATTAATAAGCCACGCACTGCCTCACAATCTCCTACTTATTAATTACAATGTAAAAAGATAATCGCGCGAAACAGCGAAACATATCTCCCTTATGCGTATAAATCACCTCGCTATAGATTTCTCGAAAGTGCCTGGATCCGTGGATAAAGTAGGCATTTGCACGCGTGTATAAGCTGCATTGTGCTTTGACGCATGCGAACGATTCGCCTGGATATAAGGAGAGCAACTGCCACTAGGTGTGATCACACGTCGATCGCAGTGTGACCAGCAGCGAAGAAACCGTTCAAGGAACTCTTGCAGCCCGTCTTGCTATACTTTCTGGCTAGTCTCTATAACCTATACGACCGAGAAAACCGCGATTGGGCGGAATTGCGTAAAGGTAGAATCGAATAACCGGCTGCTGTGCATGCACGAGAAGGCCGGGAGATATTATACCGCTGCTGCTGCTGCTGCAGTAGTATGCGCGCATATAGGTGAATGAGTTCGTGTGATATAGCGGCGCGCTGCAGCCTTTTAAATTAACGACGAGGCTGTCATACGATTCCTTTGATTTATCGATCGAAAATTAATTCCGAACTCTAATTAATTCTTAACCCGATCGTAATTACAATAATTGAGCGGTGTGTGTATCGCTACTTTCTAGATTCATTAAAAGAAACTATCCGCTGCGCGGAGATTTTCATTCTCTCTCCCTATCTCTATCTCTCTCTCTCTCTCTCTCTCTCTCTCTCTCTCTCTCTCTCTCCTCTACCGCGGAGGCTTTTTTCTCTCTTTCCTTCTTTCTTTTTATTGTTCGCCCGATACGCGCAAAGAGATAAAAATGAGATAATTACATGGTATTTCTCGCAATAAAAGCTATTACCGGCCCAATGCATCATTTGTCTTCCGTGATTTTCATGCTCGATGATCGCAGGCTCGTATAATGGTGAGCGAGATTTTTTGTGACCCCCCGAGCGACGCGGACGTAACGGTTTTATACCAGATGTAAGTTGTTTCGTCGTTATCGAAGGCTGCAGTTTCTAAACTTCGGTATGCACAAGTCAAATAAATCGATCGATTCATACCCTTATTTGCAGTGCAAACTATATACCGCACAGCTGCCTTGTATCTAAAAATTGAAGCCGATAAAGCTTTCCTCTATTATTCGCAATCTAAAAACTTTAAAGCTCAAATTTCACTTTTTCCATCAAGTACCCGCAATAGTACCGCACTAAATAAAAAAGTGAAAATTTAACTCTAAAATCATTAGAGATAGGCATTGCTTATTTACACACACACACATATATATATAACTTATGCAGCAAAATACGAAGGAGATATAGTAGCTAAAATTAAATGCGTGTGAACAGGATTAAGAACGAAAACGCAATAAATCAGGAGAAAGGAAGAGCTTCCTATATATGTTTTCATACTCATTTCCTGTGATTTCCTGGGCAGTGCGTGCAGCGCGCTTCGAAAGTCTCGCTTATGAAAACAGAGGCAGGTGACGCGGTTTAACGTGTATATATATACCGATCCTTCTGTTTAGCCTCCCTCGGGCGCTTCAGACACGTGACGATCTTGATTTTTCCTTTCAACTCCTGTATCCGTAAATTACTTCTCGGGGAAACTGTTTATATTTGATGATTATGTCGACACTGCAGCTCACCAAATGCAGGAAAATACTATGGAGAAAAAAATTTTGTTATTTTTATACTCTATTTAAGCATAATATAAAAAAGTTCGTTCTCCCTCCGAACATTTACTAAATATGAAAACGATTTTATATTTTCTTTTTATTATATACTGTTACGGCCGAGTCGTCGAGCTCCGGGACAATATGTATGGACAAGATCATTTGTTTAATCCGAGTTATTGTTAGCAATAATATAAGTGTATAAAAAAAAGGTAAAGAGGTAATCATTGATGTTAATAGCTTCTTCGTGAGCTCAAAACAACAGCGAAAGAGTATTAAAAGAGCATATAATGCCGGCAATAAAAATGACAATAATTATCAAAAGAGACTTTGAACGCGAGGGACACACGCGGCACATAAACTGTCCATAAATCTCTTTCTAAAACAGCGAGACAGTATTGTGCAAATGATAAAAGCTGAGCAATAAAACAATCAAAAGAAAATCTATAAAGCACACTCGAAAGTTCGTGCCTCTCGCGCTAAAAAAGAAAGAAAGAAAGAACGGCAGCAGCGACGAGTGTGTCGCGCGCACCGCGTGGGCGTCGAAATTACACGTATATAGCACTGAGCAGAGTGTGTATATATATGTATATGTATATATGCGCGCTGCAGGTTCCATTCTTCGTCGAGGATCAGCTTTAAAAAAAGGAAAGAAAGAAGTAGTCACGTAGTACGCGAGGAGGAGGTGCTCCTGTGATGTTGTGCACGCGCGTAAGTAGTTTAGGGGATTTAACCGCGTTGCCGCCGCGGGATCGGGGGAAAATAGATTGTCGTTTCGCCACCTGGGGATTAAAGAGACGAGCATCGTGTTGAGCGCGCAGCGGCGGCGGCGGCTCTTTCTCCCACGGTCTGCCTCTGTATATGTATGGCGGCTCCTCTCCTGCTGTACGAGTCTGCGGCTCGCTCCGCTAATATATCTATATATGTATATACCGGTTAGAGGCTCTTCTATGCGCGCCGCGCGACAATGTCGATTTGCGGATCGATCCAAGTGTAGCGAGAGAGCGAGTTTTTGATGGGGCGATGATGGATCGAGGACGTAAGAGGCGAATAATCGCGTATACATTTCCATCGCGAAGGAGATTGATTTCAGTGCGCGAATATATATTTTTAACGGCTACACATTGCTTATAATGTATTCGGTTTTACTTCGATAAATCTTTTATTTCAGTCCTGCCAGTGCACACGTTACGCAAACGCTTTTATATTTATATGTCGCGCGCAAATGACGAATGGATACTTGGATATACGCGTTTTAATTGTTATTGCCTTGCGATTGGAATCAAAAAAGTAGCGTATAATATCGGTATAAATATTCAGCCAAGCAAGAACATATATATTTTTTAAATATAGTTTATAGAAAAAATTCGAAGAGAATTAACGAACGGCTGCAAGTCTATAATTCATATTATTATTAGCCTCATCATCAGCGCCAACTTAACTCATTCTCCGTGCACAAATCCAGCGAGGCATTAAAGTTCGTCGCGGCACTTCCGGCCTCCCGAAAGGGGACATAGAAATTTTCCTCTCTTTCCTGCGGATAATACTACGAAATAACCCTCCCCCCTCCCTCCGTTCTCTCTGTCTCTCTTTCTCTCTCCAAGTCTCGCTCGAGGGGTTAAAGATTATTCTCCAGGGCTAAACGACTCCGCGGATTCCATCGAGCACGTCAATTGCGAATGATCAGCGAAGGGAAAAGGGCTGCTGGGTGAGTGGGTGTACGTATGTATACATATAGAGCTGAAAAGAGAGGGAGGGGAAAGAATCGGGTGGCGCGGTGGCCTTATACATTTTCCTTCTCGCATTAAAATACGCGGGACTACGGGCCGCCCGAGTCAAAGAGAAATAATGTCTCTCTGATTATTCGCCTCAGTTGAATTCACTGGTAGAAAGGCTCTCTCTCTCTCCTCCGGTAGTTTTCTTTCTTCCTCTCTGCCGCGTTTCCTCCCTTTCTCCCTCTTCCTCTCTCTCCTCTCTCTCTCTCTCTCTCTCTCATCTCTCTATCTCGCTTTCCCATTTCTCTCTTTTTCGCCCCCTCGGCCAGTGCCTTAGCGCGGCATTCGGCGCTTCAGCGTACGAACGCATATATACATATATACACGAACGAGTGAAGGAACGAACGCGACGGGGATTAAAATGATGTTTGCGTGGAAGCCAAATGCATTACCCCCAACTTTATCTTTCTGAAGAGGCAGCAGCAGCCCACGTCGTATTAGACTCCCTTTTATCTCTCTGTATCTTTTACTCGCGGGGACCTCCTTTCTTTCTTGGGGATCTCCACCTCTCTGCAGTCTATATATGTCTCTTTATCTCGCGCTGTTTGTTTTCGTAATTCCAAGGCGAGCGCTGAGCTTCCGCAGCTTTCGGCTCTTTAAAGAAACATTATTATCACGGAGCATAGAAAAGACCGCGATTAAGAGCTGAAGCTGCTGCGAGCGAGAATGCGAAAACGCTGCTGGATTTGGCTTGCGTATACTATATATAGAGTTAAGCGCGCGACTGTAGAAAAATTACAGACACCTTTTTCAACTGCAACCTCGGTTGTTTTAGGGAAATTGTAAACGTTACATTCAAAGCTTTCATACGCCTTTCATTTGCAATTCGCAAAAAGTACGTATATCAAGTAATAAAATTATGTTAGAATTAGAATGGAGGAATTTTATTTCTATTGGGTTGGGTTGACAAATTAATAACTTGATTATGAAATAATATTATAATTTAAAGAATGTAAGGCATTTAATTTAAAAGTTCATTTAAGAGTAACCGGTGTACCGAATGTTTTCGGAATCTGAAAAATCGATGACCTCATTACAATAATGGCGTTGACCCTCTTAAGAATGGATGATGACATTTTGAGAAGTGAACTCCGATAAAGCTGTACCTTATACTTTCAGAAATCATGACGCATAGGGAATGAGAAAAATCCTACTTCATTATCTAACAGAGATTCTTGAAGAATTACATACAACTATATTTTGTATACAATCTTTTTCTTGTCGCGCAACTCCATTAAAAAGCTTGTTGTCATTGATATTTTTGCTATTATGTCGTAAATCAAAGAATATAGGACGTTAAATTTATCGAGGCTTTGAAAGTTTTTTTTTTTTTTTTTTGTTAAATCATGACAGACAATGAGCACAACACGTTTTTACTTTTAAAATAGAAGATAACTTTATATATTTTCTTCAAACAGATGCACTAAACCCTGATATTTATACTTATTCGTGCACGCTTTACCAAATTAAAACACCTTTCTATTTTCGTATACTAATTAATTCTCTTTTTAGTTATAAGGCATCAATTATATCATTTATTTAAATGATTGTGCTCAAAAAGTGATGTAATTGCTCAATAGCGTATAATATTTTAATTCCGTTCAGTCAGTCATCAGATGTAAATTAAACTTAATAAGATATCACACGTCATGGTTTATAGTATCATAATTTTTTACTGGATTACATAAAAGAGAACAAAATTCTTGAATCGCGATCAGAAAATCCAAGAGAAAACTACTATTTTATTTTTATTTCCATACATAATACGTATTTATAGAGTATTATACCTATTCACTAATGAACACAAACTTACACCCATTGAGCAGCCGGATTGATTATATACACGGCATGTTTTCTGTGAGCCCTAAGATGCTAATTTGTTTATTGTCAAGCTCAAGTGTCGTCTGTTCTGACAAAAGCAATCAATCCACGATTGACTATACCCATAGTACTTATACTGTGCAGAGAGCCTCATCATCCCGCATACATAAAAAGAAAACAGATGCATCCAATAGATATAAATCGGATAAGTGCACGAGACACACACACACACACACACACACACACCATACACGAGACATTGCCGACCTTATCTCCCACAATCTCAAATTTCGATAACTATATAGTTTTCCTTCTACGATGGCCCCTGATTTTCATGAGATGCAGAGATCCCCATCTATATAACCTAGCACGTGTATCGCGTCCCCAACTTTTTTTCCAGCCTACCGCACACACACACACACACACACACACACACACACACACAGTCAAACACGGCACACAGACAGATCCAGCTGTGCGAAAGGACGACAGACTCTCCCGCGACGAGAGCGAGAGCGAGAGTAGATAAAGACTGGAAAAAAAAAGAAGAGATAGAAGGAGCGTAAAAGAGAAGTCCATTTACATGCGAGCGTGCAAGAAAGACAAGGCGCGAGAATGCCTCTCAATGTAAAAAGGGATATATAGATGACGGAAAAAGCGGACTCTGTCTCTCTGTCTCTCGGTCGCTCTGTTGCTTAGAAAAGAAGAAAAAAAAAAGGCGCGTCGGGCTTGATGGTCATGAATAAGGGGAAAAGCGTATATGGAGTAAGGCCGATTCTCCCCCAGGAGCAGCAATTTATAAATAATTGAGCCGAGTCCGGTAAAAAATGAATTACGCCTCCCTATGTACAATATGAGGAGTTGCTTTACAGTAAAACGAGGAGAGGACCCGCGAGACTCCCCTCCACCGAGTCAAACGCTATACGCGGCTATAGGCTATCTCCTACTCTCGCGAGCGACGTTCGTAACATAAGCCGCGCATCAATTTTGCAATTGGAGAATTTTTATGTCCTGCATCGCGCTCGGCCATATATTATGAATGAACGACACCGCGTGCGCGCGCGCAAAGTCCCACATTCTCATCCCTTCGCATTATGATCCTCTCTCTCTATCTCGCACCTTCCTTCCTCGGTAGCCCCATCTTCTTCTTTTTTTTGTTCATTATCTCGAAACTCGTATCTCAGGATTTTCAATTTTCCTTAATTGGG
The DNA here is from genome assembly GCA_900490025.1 of Megastigmus dorsalis. Classification (NCBI taxonomy): domain Eukaryota; kingdom Metazoa; phylum Arthropoda; class Insecta; order Hymenoptera; family Megastigmidae; genus Megastigmus; species Megastigmus dorsalis. The sequence goes on from UELU01129676.1 coordinate 34,750, forward strand.
TGCGGTAGCTGCCCCTTATGCGCACCCGATCTCTATAATATATATACACGCGCAAAGTCTGATTTACGAAGCCTTTTCCAATATCGTTTTCGCGGCTCCTTCCCCTCTCCTCTCTTTCTGTTTTCATTATTATTATATTTCGGTTGGTGCGACCCGCGCGCAGTCAGGCATAGGCAGTCGGGATAACGCGTCGTGTGTCGTAACTCGCGCGAAAGAGCCTGGGCCGCGCGCAGAGCGCTTGAATGTTTTACAAACAGGATGCCGGATTGAAAGATCGTTTTATTTTAACGCAAATGTCAGGCTTGAAATTTATGGCATCTTTAGGTGGTTGCGCGCACACCGAGATTAAAGTCTTTGCGCGCGCGCTCGTCGTCGACTGGACACCGTGTATTTGAGCCCGCTCGACATGTAATAACAAAACGCAATTTTGTCGCGCCCGAGACTCCCGTCTAAGCGTCTGTATATGTATACTTTCGCACACCGCGCGCGTGTCCGCCAGAGAGACAGAGAGACAGAGAGACAGAGAGACAGAGAGAGAGAGAGGAAAAAAGAAATGACTAGAACGAAAAGTCGGCGCTGTCACGGGATCAGGCAACGGGCGCGCGATTTACATTAACAACTCACCTGCGTCCTGCGTCTCTCGCTCGCTCGCTCGCTCGCTCCGAGTGTGTCCGTCTGTGTGTGCGAGCGCTAGCAGACTGTCTGTCTTTCTTCTCTCGCCCTTTTATGCGCCTGGTGTAATCTGCGATCTTAATAACGCTTTCGTTCTACATAAATTTACATGAAATTGCAGGCTTTTCTCCGCAAAACATGCAATTTCGCATGGCTTCTGTATAATAATAGATGGATGCGCGCGCGGATCTACTTAGCGAGTTTGTTTTTCCCTCGGCTATAAGGGAGAGACAAAAACAGAGAGAGAGAGACAGAGAGACACAATAGGATATATACTCATCTTCGGACACTTTCAATTGCTTTTTTTCTGCGATCCGTATTATATATATTGTATACTCTGCGACAGTTGTTTAATGAATTTACATGACATATCGGATTTTCCTCTGTACACAGTGACGAGCGTTAAAAAACAAATTACAAGACGCAAGTACTTAAACGATCGTGTATTTGATAATGTTATTGTACGATATTGCCTTTATAATCCTAATATTAATTCAAATTTACCGAGCCTTCAGACAAAATGCCCACTAAACTACCTTGTTTCGAACCTAGAGCTATACAAGCTACCACGACTCTTATGGATAATATTCGTGCTAAACATCTGGAAATTATATTTACTAATATACTAAATATTGCGTTTAATTGGCGTTTAATATATTTATATATTAAATAGTCAGCCCACGTACTTGCACATTGTGCAGCGCCAGATTCGTTAACAAATTTATCGCGCCATTTTAATTTAAATAAAGTGCACTTGGATTTTCTGTAAACATCGTATCAGCTATAGCGCATATATATATATAAGAACTCGCAAGCCATTGCGGCAGTTAAATTGGAATTCGGTATATTGCCTGGCTATTAAATCGTGCTCTTTTAATAATACAGCGTCAAGAGTGAAAACAAGCAGACACATAATAGCACACAGGCGCACACGGACAAGCGCGTTTCTGCTCCTGCTGCTGCTGCTGCTGCTGCTCTTATATTATATGCACACAGAACACACGCTCGCAAGCGCGCACATATTTCGCAGTAGCAATTTTACTGCCTCGATCGTTTATTTTTTTTGTTTTTTTTTTCTTTCGTGAATATATCGCATCAAGCCTAAATTATTACACATAATATATCTCGTATAATATAGGTGCAGGTTATACGCTTAAACAGTGAGTGTACATACACGATGTCGCGCGCGCTCACAACGCGTATCATCGGATAAAGTGCGCAACCCTGACATCGCTACCTATAGACGTTTAACTTAAGTCCTGATATATATATGCTGTGTGGCTCAGAAGAGAATTTTCAGCACTAAACTCGAGGAGATTTCTTAATCGGCCAACGCGCGCTCCCACGATAGAAATTTATGTATTAGTTTTTACAATAAAACTACGATAGAGCTGCACCGGCTCTTGAACAATTTTGTTTACAATGCTTATGTGGCGTGTATAAGAATCTGACTGGAGACTTTTTTAATCCAGCGCAGGCATAAACACAAAAAAAAAGTGATATAAAATACGACATTCCTCGGATCGGAGTTGCATAACCGAATGACTGACGTTTAATTTATACCGAGAAAGTAATATAAAATAGTTTAAGAACTCGGATTAATTGGATGGAAACCTCCAATTGAGCTTAGTTTAATTTTTTTTTTTTAATTTTTTTTATATAACCGCCTTCGTTTCAGAACATAATGTAATCAGCGATTTTCCTAGCTATTTTTAAAAGTTGAATAGTTTTCTTTCCCCCTGACATTTATTGCGTTTCAACTAAATTTGCGCAACTCGCGACGCGACGCGTCGGCAGCTCTCCTATCGTTTGCCTCACTGAATTTTTTACACCTTTCCTTCTATACTATACACTCTGCCACGCACATATACGACCAAATAAACGCAGAACGAAGCATACAATGGCCTCGAGAAATGTAGAAAGATCAGCGATAGCCCCGCGTAAAGGATAAACACATCGATAAATTGCAGTTTCGCTCTTTCTACCACCTACCGTCGCTTTTTGTTTTAAGCCGCATTAACACGCTCACGACGTAGAAAGTAGTAGGTTGCGGTAGCAAAAGCAGCCAGACATGAAAAGGAGCGCGTCGAATGTAAATCATTTTAACAAGAGCGCACTGCAATAATTCTGTTTGCGGATAATTGTACGAAATGTTTTCTAATCAGTTGTGCTCTTTAAAGCGGTGAGAAAACGAGTAGGGAGCAATTATCGCGCTGAAGAATTCGCATTGTAGTCGGCGGTGGCAAACATGATCAGCGGAGATAATCAAAACGAGGGATATACATAATACAGGGACCGAGAGAGACAGAGAGAGCGAGAGAGAGAGAGAGAGAGAGAGAGCGAACTAATTGCAGTTATTTTAATTTTATTACATGCCGCTATACCGATTAGCATACGAGAAATGCGTTCGCGCGTGGGTGTTCCCCGCTCCTCTTGCACCCTCTCTACCCCCTCCCTCCTGTCCCCCTTCTCTGCATTCGTTAATTATTCAAACGACTTCCTCGACTAATTATCCCCCTCCGTCCATTAAATCGCGTATCAAATACAATGTATATATTATGCGCGGAATGAAAGAAAGGATTTAATTGTGCGCGACTCAAAAATCTCTTTCTCCTCGGCTCTCGTTGCCATTATACGTTATACGCATACACTGTATACGTATACATGCACGCATACATCATGTGTAACATTACACGCAGAAAGAGATACAGAGAGAGAAGAAAAGGCACAGTTCTCCATCTGTAAGTGCGATATACACAATTACTCAATCATCATGGCCGCGCACGAGGCGTAAAACAGAGCGTAATAAGCCCGATTAATAACATTATTCGATCTCTCCCTCGCTCTCCTCTCTCTCCCTTCTCTACTATTCTCTCTCCCTCCTATGGCATTCTCCTCGTGTCTCTGCCCCTGCGCCTCGTTCGGCATTAGGCCGTATGATTATACATTAGGTCGGCGGAGCGCATCGTAAGTAGGCAGAGATACGATCTCTTGCTGGCGCCCATGTTGTATTCTCTCTCTCTCTCTCTCTCTCTTTCTCTGTCTCTCTCTCTCTCTCTCTCATGACAGACACATATTCACAGGAGACGCGTGCGCGAGCTCGTGTACAACACACGCGGGGCCGAGGTATTGGTGCAGAGCGCGCTATATACTTACTGCACGTCGATGTGCCCGCTTGAACTGCTGCTGCCGAGCTCTGTATACAAGTGTATACAGTTGTGCGGAGCATCGTGGACGTGTGTATGTGCGGATGGCCGAGCCGATGTAGCCGCCGTGGCGCAAAGGCGCCTCGACTATATATATACGTTTCATGCCTCCGTGGATCACGCCCGCGCGCCCATGGCGATGATGGCACAAGGGCCACGCGCCCGCGCTGCTTTGACTGCTCCCTAGAGAACAAAATCTCTCTGTTCTTTCTCCTCTCTGGTCTTTTCTCTCTCTTTCGCTTTCTCCCTCTCTCTCTCTCTCTATCCTCTACTACCCCCAGCTACTGGCTGTACGTGTCTTTTCTTTCTCCCTCTCTTTTCCCTTTAAAAACACATAGCTTCTCTCTCTCTCTCTCTCTCTCTCTCTCTCTCTATCTTTTTCTGTTTCCAACTGGTTTTCATGCGCGCATGGCGGTCTACATCTGCGAGTGTAAACTATACGGTACGCGCGCGCGAGCTGTTTTCTCATTTTCTCTCTCACGAATTTTATTCTAACCCAGCGTCTCTCCCTCTCTCGCTCTCTCTCTCTCTCTTTCCCACTGGATTCGTTCGTTCGTTCGCCATATACACACTCGCTGAGCGTCGAATCCATTCTGCCAGTAGGGCGCGGAGCGCGCGGGAGCTCCTACTCTCTCTCTCTTTTCTCGGTTTTCCGACGCGCGCGCGCGTGGAGCCTTCATTCGCCGAGTACATCCACCGTCTCTCTCTCTCTCTCTCTCTCTCTCTCTCTCTCTCTCTCTCGCTCTCGTGCATCTTCGCCCCTTTGAACGACCTGCCGGTAGGGATGCAGCCGCAGCCACTGGCGCACAGCCTTGTTTGTGAATCGACCAAAGGACCATAATTTTTTTCTTCTTTTTTTTTTCACGGTACTACCATACGCTTTTTAATTAGAGGGACCTCCACCTCCACCACCTCCTACTATGCCCAGGCCACGAATATTTTTCTCTTCTCTTTCTCGAAATGCTCAGGGCTTCGACGTGTACTTTTTCCCGTGCTGTGCGTCGCTGACAAGGAAAAGATAGCTCGAGTGCCACGCGCGGTGATCATCCGCGCGCTCACCTTTTTTTCCCGGCGACGCGATGCCGTTCTTCCCTCTCTCTTTCCTTTTTCCCGTGCGCATTAGGTGTATATACGGCGATTTTTGTACCACTGTCAAAGGTAAATTTGCGTAATGTTGCTCTTGACGTTCAAGGGAAATGCGAAATATAAAGAGTTAAAATAAATGCATTTATTTTCTTTTATCCCACCCTTTTTATTTCCTAAATTATTACCAGATATTTTTCTTTTCATACATATAATTCGTGTATGCGCGACTTGATGCTGGTCGAATTTTTCAACGAGGTTTGCGATTGCTTCGTTAAATAAAAAAAAAAATAATCGCTTACTTTTTGCAACTGTTAACCAATGCACTGATCGGGCAAAACCTGCGCTATTTTGAAAAAAGGGAGGATTTCTCATTCCCCGGATAGTCGAATCGAGGTATAAAATTGTATACAAGCATTCGAATCGATAAAGTGAAAGAAATGAAATAATATATAAATAACTGTAAAAGCAATCAAAAAGCGAATCTGCTAAAATATGAAAGTCTTTTAAAGTACCTTCACGTATATAAGCAGAAGAAAAGGAATGCCTCGATAAAGGCATGCGCACGATGTCGAAAATAAAATTTTCAGCGCAAAAACAACATATGCGCAAAGGCCCCGCGGAGCCGTGTGTATGTGCGCAGTGTGCAGCAAAGAAGAATAAGAAGAAGCCGAAGGAGCTCGCTGCACGAGAGAGGAAAGAACAGAGAGAGAGAGAGAGAGAGAGAGAGAAAACAGGAGAAGCAAGAGAAACACGTTTGAATCTTACCGCAAACATGATACATATTACAAAGTTGATCCAAACACGCGCGAAAAGAAAAGAGAACGCTGACCGGCAATACATATATACGCGTGCTGCTGCAGTCTCCCCGCGTGTGTGTATACTATATGTATACCTGGCCGTGCGGAGAGCGCATACCTGAATGCTCTCCACCTGTCGAGCGAGCGAGAGAGAGAAAGAGAGAGAGAGAGAGCCGGCCGAGCTCGTGCAAAAAAAAAACCAAGCAGACCAGTGTACAAGAGAGAGAGAGGAGAGGTGCACTGAAACACATCCCCGGCCATTGATACTCTCGCTGCTCGCGCATTGCACCGGCACCGGCAGCGGCAGCAGCACCAGCGCGAGACACAAATGAGAGGGAAATAATGTAAGAAGCCCACGTCTACGTCGTCGTCGTCGTCGTCGTCGTAGTGGCTTTGCAAAAGGTTATACCCTTCAAGCAACCTTGATGCTTAACTAGTAAAGAGGAGGGGGGAGGGAGGGCCTGTAGGCATTGTCGGCCGCCACTATGGACACATTGTGCTCTCTTTGAGCAGCCACAAAGGCCCTCGGGCTCTCTCTCTCTCTCGCTCTCGCATGCCTCCCAGCTATCGCGAGCCGAGCGTTTTATATTCACCGAGAGCGAGCCACACGCGCTCGTATAAAGACGCGAGGAAAGAATGAGCTGGGACGAGCCGAGCAACATATCGCCGCACACGTACACACATACAGAGACAAGTGCGAGAAAATAATCGGAAACATTTAGGCGAGATCCTTCTTTCTCAGCTCGGCGCAACAATCTCATCAGTTGGCGGCGCGCGGCTTCTATTCCGCTGATGACCTTAGCTATTGTGTTGGACGATGAGGCGAGACGAGGTGTCCACGCTTATATACACTAGGTGGAAATCGTGCGTAGGGAAATAAATTTTGTAATATATTGCGCCGTTGAAGTCTATTGTGGTGTGCAGCTGAGACGTGAGCGGTAAGAAAGGAGCCGTCTAATATACTCTCGGTGTAAAAAAAAAAAGAATACCGCTTATGGAACGAGATATATAATGAGCGCTTCACGCGGGAGAATGTTGACTGATTGCGAGGATGAAGGAACGATCATCGCCGTACATACGTTGCTCGTAAACGAGTAAAAGTTTCTTTATCGTTGTGGGCAACAAAAAATATATATATAAGTGCGCGTATTAGGACTAATGCCGCGGAACAATCGGTTTCGTCCATTGAAATATAGTATATATGTGGCTGTACGATGTATCCAATTCATCAAGTGGTAAAAAACAATTATGTGGCAGCACTCATTAAAATCATATGATTGCGAAAGATGTGAAATAATTACATATAAGAATTAATGTTACAAAATATATATACGAGTTCCATAATCTCTATGTATTATATGTTAACCTTGAGCTACGTATACATATATGTACACCTCGACAGCACAAGCGGCTATCATCAACTATGGCACGCATTGTAAAGCACAAATCCCCCAAGCCTATATATACAACAGATTCGGCAACCCCTTCGGCATATGCATAATGCATAAAGGCGGCACGAAGTCAAAAAATCCTCCGTCCAGAGTCATAGGCATTCTCTCGGCCACGATACATATAACGGCTCTCACACCTTTCGACACGTATACGCACACACAGATATACATATATAGCGCGAGCCACAAAGTCGCGGCGGCGATATGAAAAAGGCGAGCAGACACACAATAGGTCCGCGAGCTTTTCATCTCTCCCGCCTCTCTGGGCGCCAATTGCACACAGAAGAGCCACCCCTCGGTCCCGCAAGATCCGGGGATTAATTAGTCACGATCAGATTTCACGTGCGATCTACCACCTTCGAAAGAATCGCTTCATTCTTAAATCGCGGCGCACACAAAAGGGGCCGGCTTCTGGTGTGCGTATACGAGTACGCGTCTGTGTGGGTTAAAGAGACCTTTGACTCTGATCTCTCGCCTCTCGTGTGCATATGTATATGTATATATATATTTGAGGTACGCGAGCGCGCATGTCCCGCGAGGACTAATGCACCCAGAGACACAAGAGTCGTGAGGCGGTATATATATATATATATACGCATGTAGTAGTATCGCAGAGTGGACGCAACAGCTCCCGCGGCACAATGTGACTGCCGAATGAATGTGAGCATTATGTGGCGATTATGTGTCGGCCGTGCCTAGTAAAACGGATGACAATCGCATCGCTCTCGGGCCTCAATGCACCAGATTAGAATACCTTTAACGCCGCCGCCGACGACGACGACGACGACGACGAAGACTACGACGCCGCAGCGACGAGTGAGACGAGAGGCACGCACTCGAGGAGCCAATGGATCGGACATAATCGGTCTGCAACAACTCGTCCTTTCAATTTTACAATCCGCTGCTTCCTCCCTCTCGCTCTCCCTCTCTCTAAGAGTGAGACGCACTCGTAGAAGCGACTCCCTTGTGTGGCTCAAACAGCTCGAGATACCTCGACGAGATCCCCGAGGTCGCTCGTGCTGCTTCCGGCCGGGGAACAATTTTCGGCAGCACGTCGCCGCCGCCGCCGCCGCTCTCGGCATTAGCTGCTTTGACTTTGCAGCTCGGCTCCTCGTGTTTGCCTTCTGTGTGGAGGTGTTTCCGCTCTTTTCGCTCGCATTGTTGGGATTCATGTCTCGGTTTTGTATGTGCTTCGGATCAGTTTTCAAGTCGTTATTCTTTTTGCTCATTGTGTTTTTAAAGCTTATTTTTACAGGGATTAATTTTTCACACCGTACATTTTTTTAACTACAATTTCCTGCATTCTTTACATTTAAATTTTTTGGTTTTTTATAATTCGATAAGAGTATCATTAGCAAGAATAAAAGAGTAAAAATATCACTGCAACATTTCAAAGGAAAAAATTATATATTTTATCAAAGACTGGAATAATCAATATGTGCGTGTAAGAATGTAAGCAATTCTTTTTCAACTTTAAGCTTGCTTTATAATAGTTTCTACAGCTTAGTTTCTTCAGTTGCATATTAAAAATCATATTGTCATATACTTTATATATATATATTTATGAAACTTACCTTTTCCTGCATTTTTATTAAAGTACATAAGCAAAACGACAGTACCGTTTCACAAGTACAAAAAAAGAAGATAATCCCAAAAGATGGTCAATCGTGACACTTTAAGGCCGCGTGATACGGAAAAAAATAATCGAGTACAGGAAAAAAAAAACAAAGAAAAAAATGCCAGTACACAATATATTTAACGCGAAAGATCTCGTGTGTGAAACATTCGCTCGGCGCAAAACGACTAGCCGCATTATCGGAGCACTTATCGAGGCAGAAACATTGCCGAAAAATGCACTTTAGGCATGAGATAGCCGTCCAAAAGCAATCTCTCATCGTAAGCGCGCGCGCACACACACACACACACACACACACACACACACACACACACATACGCACATACACACATAGGAGCATGCGCGCGTGCAAGTGAGAAAGTGACCGCGAGAGAAGAGGTAGAAGAGGCTGCCTGCAGCGGAGAGCAGAAGAAAGAGAAGAAGAAGAAGATCGAAGCCTGCGAAATTCCTGTCGCGCTGCAGGGCGCGCAAATAATCGGGTCCCAGTCCGATAACGACCGTACCACTTTTTTCTTTCCTCTCTCTCTCTCTCTCTCTCTCTCTCTCTCTCTCTCTGTCCTTTTCTCACGTGCAGTATATACACGAGGTGACGGAAAAGAGGCAAGCTCAGCACCGCGAGAATACTCAAAAAGGACAGAGACACGGCGCGGAACCGGGAAAAAGGAGAGAAAGAAAGAGAGAGTGTGTGTGTGTGTGTGTGTGTGTGTGCGTCGTTGGTCATCTATCATGCAGCTGCCGCGCTTCCATTGTGTTGTTAGTCTTGCGTTACGTTGGACGTCGCGAAGCTTCGCGCGCGGGGGGATATATCCTTGCTTGGTGTGTCGAGGATGTGAGTACGAAGAGGCAGAAGAAGTAGAGGAGGAGACGACGGAGAAAAGTGTGTGTGTGTGTGTGCGAGACTTACGGTCCTGCCGAGAGAAAGAGCGAGAGAGAGAGAGGGAGAAGTCGGTGCCGAGTGTGCAACATGTGTTTGTCTCCGTCCACGACTTTCCTTTCGCCCGCGCACACGCCTCTTTTATCTTTTTCTCTCTTCCGCCTCTGCGGTGCTCCTTCGTCTTGATTCCTTCTCTTTCTTTCTCTCTCTCTCTCTCTCTCTCTCTCTCTCTCTCTCTCTCTCTCTTTATTTCTCACACTGCACACTCACGCTCACACTTACATATATGTGCTCCACTTTTTCTTTATTTCCATTGATTCGTTGGGCTTCTACTGATTTCTTCCTCTCTGACTGTATTTCAGAAGAAACTGTTAGTAGCTTGTTTCATACTTTTCCTACTTCTAAAACATTTTTATGTAGACTGTTTTTTTTAAATTACAACATTATGTACAAGTTATTCTGATTAATAATAAGCGCACGTTCCTTTACATTCTTGTACGGTTCTGTAATTTTCTATTACAAAACTGTAGAAACGCACTCATTGATACATAGAAAGGTAAGCTTTGGTTGTGACGACTTATCAATGTTACGTATTATCTATATTCATTACTAGATACTTTATCGGATAGACAAATCGCGTCAATAGATTAGGTTAGCTATGCTTTTATAAAAAAAAAGTATTTTGCAGATTCCAAGAAACCCATACGTTTCGACACTTTACAGACCAAAGAAAAGAAAGTGATAAATAAATTATACGGTATTGTCAAGAAAATATTCCATCCGGTATAGGATGGAAAAAAAAGATTGCCACTTTCGAGAACGAAACCCATAGGCGAAATATCCGAAGACAGGAAAGTCTCCTATTATATAGGAGTTAAAGTGTTTCCCAACATCTCAATACACGCGCGCGACCCTTCCCCCCCCCTCCCCCTCCTTTTTCTTACACTTGCCCTGTCCAGCTCTTTGTCCAGCGATCCCTTCCTTCCCTCCTTCCGCGTGTCTCCTTTAATGCTATTCCTCGGAGACTCCCGCAGCCGAAGAATAACGAAGGACATGCGGGGGACACTCGTGGCGAGTGTGCCGCAGAGAATATAGCTGAGGTATCTCACCCCGAGCGCGCGCGCGCGATACAATGCCTTCATCTCCATTTCGCGACGCGAGAATTTATTGCCATTCGCCACTACGCGAGGCAATGACGTATATCCGCGAGGCATTAGGAGGACACGCGCGCTGCTTCTTCTTCTCTCTCTCTCTCTCTCTCTCTCTCTCTGCTGCACCTATTTGTATATACAGCATGCGATGCGAGAGGGGGAAGCTCTTCTATAGCCGTTATTTCCACTTTTACAAGTGGCCGCCGCTGCGGGGAGAGCCGAGCGAGATACAAGGAGACACTTGCACAAGTCCTCGCGACGCTTGCTCTCAACGTCACGCGCGCGCACGTCTTTTCGATGTTTCTTTCAAGATTTTGCCTCGCAGCCTCGTGGAGGAATTGCTCCTGCTACTGCTTATGCTGATGCAACTGCGGGTGGGGAAGATCGAAACAGAGAGTCGGATAAGACGAAAAACTTAAATAAGACGCACGCGCGCGCCTTTTTCGAGTTGGTCGTAGTCGTCTTTGAAACGAATAGCACGGAAGGTCTCTCCTATTGACGGAATAAACTTTTATTTTTTTTTTTCTTCGGGACGGGCGGACCCTTGTGCGCCTCTTCGCCGCGCTGGAATCTCGTTTGAGAGATCGGAGACGGGATGAGCGACAGATTCCTTAATTTATACAAATGTCAACGGATATTTCAATCGCTTTGGACGTCTTCTGAAAAGTTCTTAAGCAGTTGACAACAAGTAGTACTTGCATGGGATTTTCTTTAAATTAGCGGTTATTCTTTTGCTAAATGTTTTACCTGCGGGCAACTTTGAAAAGCTTTCGGACGAACAACTCGAATTGAAGGATATAATCTATAGATCAAGAGATACGAGTAGGATACAAAATTATGCAGGAAATCAATATTCTATATAGCAATTTCAAGCAACACATTTCTCGGAATAACGAGAATCGATAGGTAAATTGGTAGGTAAATCAGCCCCTATGATGTATTTATATACAAACGCATGCAGGCAATCACGGACTAATTAAGTTTCCCATATTAAATCAAGTTGTCCAAACCAAACGTATAGCGTCGTCGCTCATGCAAATCGATCCGGAAATCATTTTTCAGCAAACGAGGATTAATGAAGATCTCAGGCCTTAATTGTGCGTCCCGTCGATACGAGATTCCATAAGGTTCAGGCCTAAAGACTGCCCGAGTCGCGGCGTGAAAAAACAAGCGTCTTAATTTCTAAAGATCCATTGTCCCCTCGTCCGGTGCAGAGCAAACGAAGCGAGAGTATCATCATAGGGTCGTGCGGGTGCAGAAAGGAAGAGAGAGAGAGAGGCAGCGGCACAGATTCGATCTGGCCATGGAGAACGGAGTAATTTACAAATGGCCATTTCTCGGAAGGACGAGAGACAGAGATAGAAGTACGCATGCACGCGCACGGGAGGGAGAGCGAGAGAGAGAGAGAGAGGAATATAGGAGCGAAAGAGGGAGTGAGAGAGGGACAACAAGGCGGGAAGGAGAGATAAGTCTTTGATGTCTAGCGGAGATACGATGATAATCACGATGGCGCGCGCGCGCTGCGGCTATTTCTTGCGCCCGATGAAACGGCAAAAATTTATGAAACATTCACCCGGGAAGAAATTTGTAATTTCAGCGTGTTCTTTTTTTCTTCTTTCTTTCTTTCTCTCTCGTCCCGCGATTTTAGCATACGATAAAGTCGGATATTTGCCATTATCGAATAATGGCTCTCGCGTGCTCGTTGATCCTCGCTCATGTGCAGAATGAAGAACTTGCGTATACATAGCGGAGCTTTCGTGATTTAACGCGCGCCGAGTGGATTAGAGTAATGGGGGGTACCTATAGCTCCGTCGCTTCGAGCTCGGGTTAAGCTTGTGCGTAATCTATTCTCAACTCTCGTACCCTCGCCTTGATGCACACTTATTATAAACATATCTCCTATTAATTTATTTTCGCGCGCGGCTCAATGTATCGCGGTGATGGTGTATAACGAATAAATCGCGGGGCGCAAAAAAGAAAATGCGCCAGAGCTTATTCCGAATCGATATGTTTGCCGCGTTAACTATTTATATTTATGTTGCTTGAATTAAGATGTACAGGATGCGGCTTCGCTTTGGAAGTTGAGATTTTTTCGTTAATTGCGAATAAATAGTTATATTTACACAGATTTTAATCGGCATTCGCGGTAAAAACAGTTACTTTCATCGGCTAAAAACAAGTTAGCGTATAATATACAAAATATATAACAATGTATGTATTCGAAGGAGCTTCCTCGTATATCCAGAGAAACCGGTTATCATCGAGGCGCTCTGCAACAGCGATTATAATAAAAATTTCCTCCGCAACATAATGTATAGTGTCACGAATCCACCCGGCAAGTTTCCCACGTATAAATGACACACGGATGAATCGACATCAGCGCGCAGGCAGTTGGCAATATGCACGCACATGACGTGGCTGTTGGGAAGGAGAGCATATCCCTCGGACGTATATATCCGCGGGCGAGGAACTGCGCCGCGTGCAGGTATAATATAATACGAGCCGCTACTGCAGTATAGAAGGATATACACGGAAGGAGATACGGGAGTTGCTATCGCGGCAATAAATTCCTTCTTTCCACTTGCGTCCAGCAGCTCTCTCTGTCCCTCTCTTTCTCTCATTCTCGTCTCTCGGCCATCGCGCGAGCGCGCATCTCTCCATCCGGCGATGCTACTTTTTGCACCCGTTCGCTCGGCGGTGTGTGCACGTGCAGTCTCTCTCTCTCTCTCTCTCTCTCTCTCTCTCTCGCTCTCGACGACCGGTATGTATATAGGTGCACCCGATATATGTACGTACACATATAAACCAATACAAGTCGATGCGGTACGCCGCCACTGTGCAGCAGCAGCAGCAGCAGCAGGAGCTGCAGGAGCAGGAGCTTACATGCGCGCAGAGAGTAGCGAGCGAGCGTGTTACGCCCGCGGGTAGGTGCACTTAATATGGATCACCGTGGAGGAAAATCCTGAAGTCGCCGCGCTCGGCCAGCGTCCGCACTGAGAGAGAAAGAGAGAGAGAGAGAGAGAGAGAGCCACTCTATTGAATTGCCCCGTAATTACTTCGTTGTATTATAATCATTCGATCTATGCCGGACCGCATTCTTCCCAATGAAAATTAGCCGCTCGTTCGTGCCTCCCTCTTTCTTTCTTTCCTTGCCGTACTTCTTTTTTTTTTCCTTGTTTGCTTGCTTGCTTGCTTGCTTTTTAGCCGGTCGAGATCTGTTACAGTATTATAACGTGTGTAGTGCGTCTCAATTTCATAACGGATATCCGAATCTTTATTTTCTCTTCGCTCGAACTATATTTAGAGCGTGATTATCGTTAACACTTTGTTCCAAATAATGCGGCTGACAAAATCAATGGGAATATTTAGATTTAAAAAATGTTTTCGAGATACTATATTTTCCCAGGAGATCACGCAGCCTTTTCCTGGAAAATAATCAATGGAAATGTGTGTATATGCCGAGGTTCGGTTCGAGTCTTTGTTGCTTTTATTCTTGGAGCAGATTCAGCGCGCTGCAGCAAATATTCCGCTAAGTAAACGCACGAGTATTAAAATACGATTGGAAATTATTTCAAAATCACTTGCCATTGACGTAATCACTGCAATTCCCAATCTAAATCAAAGGTGATCAATGCTTTCACGCGACTCTTATATTACAGATAAACAACCACAATAATATACATCACTTTTTCCATATCTCCCATTGCGAAGTACTTATTTAAAATATACACTTGTTGAGAGCGTATAGACAGTGTACGATATCACACCCGCGAGTTTCTCGTATACCAATGCCAAACACCAGAAAAGAAATAAACCACCTCCGATCCTTATTAATTACGAGGATTCAGAGGCCGATAAAGGATATACACACCTTGCGCGCGTATAATCGTGCCGATCGGGATAACGATCAAAGGCAACCTATACGAATACACGGCAAAACAACGAGCTCTCGCGCGCCACTTGCCGCCTGCGCGCATAAATAAATCAAACAAACGCACATAAATACAAGCGATAAACTTGGGACTTTATTCGAGCGGACGACGACGAAACTCACTATCTGCCGACGTATCGACTGTATGGGAGCTGCTGCCGCTGCTCAGCCGGTAAGTTGATTAATCCCCGTGCGGCGGCTCCTCGATTGCTAGAATAAAAAAGAAAATAATAAAAAGATCTGGCCATGATGGCTGTATACGTGTGTGCGTCTGTATGAGTAGACGCTTGGACGATTGGACACAAAAATCTCTGAGAAAAAGGCAGCCCGGAGAAGCCCGAGAGCAAAGAATGTAACAATAACACGCGGCACGTCAATTGAGCGTGTCTCGCCGCTCTCTCGGAGGCCGATGGACCGAAGCCAATCTCTGCGAGGTGTGTTCCCTCTCGCGCGTGTGTGTATACATATACGGAGCACATGTGGCCGCTCGGGACACACACACACACGCATACGCACAGAGAAAGAGAGAGAGAGAGAGAGAGAGAGAGAGAGAGATATACCGGGCGAACGACGGCGACGTCCTGCTTTCACGCATAGCAATCCGATGTGGGCTCTCGAGCTCTCCGCGCTCCTCTCCCGTGAAAGTAGCAGCCGCCGTACGCTCGGCTGGTCCATCCGCCTTTATACATACCAATGGAATAGAAAGCCGCGAGATAAAGTTTATAGGCAATCGAAATCGTAAAGCTGAGAGGAGCCGTATTACATACGCGCACGTGTCTTTATGTGCGACTGTGTGTGTGTGTGCGTGTGTGCAGTGTCTCACACAGTGGAGCTGCAGGAGCCAGAGCGCGTTCGATTTAACGAGCTATGGGATACATATATATATATATTCAGGAGGTTCTAGCTGGAAATGAGGCTTCTTTCCGTCTATTTTTCTCTCTTTCTCTCACTCTCTCGCTAGTGTGCGGCGCTCCAGCCTCGTCCGATGTCTCTTATATGTACAACGCGCGAGAGCGAGAGCTGCCGTGCATGCAGTGTCCGACGCAGCGAGAAAGAGAAAATCGGCCGATCGCCGCGGCGGATCGTTAAAAAGAAATAAAACGATAAGGGGAAACCCGTGAGCCAAGCCGCGTCCTCTCATTCGGCCGAGGGCATAAGGAGGAGAAGAAAAAAAAAAATATAATACGAACAGCGAGTCACTTCAACAGGTTGACGTTTCACTTATATGTTACGGGAGCGTCCTCGCATGGCCGCTATAGCACCGTTAATTTTATTCCGAGCGCCGCGGAATACGAGTTCAGTCGGTAAAATCTCTGAGGCGCGTTATCGCGGGGCCAGCCCCGCTCGTTTTATTCGTAAATGTGACTGGATGTACGGCGGATTATACGCGGCGCGGCCGATAGTAAAGCCGAGCTAGCCGCGATCGGTGTAGTGGACGCGCGCGATAATAGCGTAGAGCCGCAGAATATTTATAGGTTATCATTTCGAATATATTATAATAGACGCGGCTGAGGCCCGGCTTTTATTACGTCTGCGCGCCCAAGCCGAGCCTATAACGAATGGGACGACCCCCGTCTCTTGAAAAAGTTTCATGCTGCTAATGCTAATTAACGCCCAGAATTGATGCGTTCAAAACAACTTCATTGAATTTGCGCTGATCTCCGCGTCGAGGGAGAGAGAGAGAGAGAGAGCACAGCTGGTATAGAATTAATCACGACACGCGAAAGTTATAGTTGGGCGCGAATGATATAAATTTGTTTTCTCGCTTAAATTCATATTGCGGATTGGAATTGATGTATATATGCTGTGCGTGCAGCGCGAGTGCATTACATTCGAGTTTCGATGAATAATTAATTCCACTGTTTATACGCGCGAGTATATGCTTCGGGATGAGAAAAGATGACTTTTATTACTTGTTTCAGAAAATATATATATGAAGGCATTGGCGTGTGTTTTCACCTGCAGAGTTTACGTTTAAGCATACGAGTTTTTTTTATAAATATTAAATTATTTTTAAGAACCGCTTAATTATAAAGACTCTAAATTTAAGGGCTAAGTAATTACTTCTTATAAGTAATATTATGAGAATTTTGAAAAAAACCCGACTTTTTTAGAATGTTTCTGAATTTTTTTAAAACTATTGTTTTTTTTCGGATTTGAACGGGTACTTAATATTAAAAAAAGTTTTTAAAAAATAAATATTTCCACCTCAAAAGTCTGTACTCTAATGCTTGGAATAATTTACTGTCATGTGCCCACAATATAAGCTTCGTTCCGATACTTAACATCTTTTTTAACTTTATATATTAATATGATAAACTCGACAGGTATAAGCTTTTGTGCGGAGCGATTGTCTGGCCCACGGCTTATAAAAAGTATTTTTCCATTCTCAACGGCTCAAAATCTTAGTCATATACGAAGGAGCACAGCCTCACAATAGATCGGAATGTCTCTTATAAATCAAACGTCGTAGATCTCAGGCCTACAACTGCAGCGGTGTAGAATCAAAGGAAAGCGGCTATACAAGTACATAACATCCATCTCGGTTACGAATTTCAATTATAACAATTTCGTCATAGTCTATTTATCCACTTTGATACGATAAACATTTTTCAAAAAACTATAAGCTGCAATTATAAATATGTCGATCAGCTGATCAAAATCAATCCATCCCGATGAGAATGCCGCACTCTTAGCAGCAGCCGCCAACTTGAGCAGGTGTTCAGGGAAAGGTGCGAAAGCAATTAGCCGCGAACGCGTGAAGCTGCGGCATCAGCTTAATTAAGAAACAAAAAGTGCAGGGTAGGCGAAAGAAGCGCCACGTCGATAAAAAGCCGCCGCCGGTGCTCGCTCACTTCAGAGCTCACATACGCGATTTACCCCATTCATTTCTCGATCTTCCTCTCTCTCTCTCTCTCTCTGTCTGCCTCCCGCACTCGAGAGCGCGCGTAAATCGCGAGCGCGCCGTAGGTAAGCATATCGCGCGCATTAAAGCCTTATTCTCTCCATCCCGCCGATGCACGTGTACATCTCGACGTGCCGTAGCAGCGCCGCGTATGGAGCTACTTTTTCCCAGGGCTGCTCGCACACTCGCACGCGTTCACAGCGATGCCGAATACCAGAGGCGGCAGCAGCGGCGGCGATCCTCTTTCTCGCGATGCGCAGCCAATGATCTGTCGGAATAACGAGGCGACATCTTGCTTCGTACGACCGCCGCTCGCCTTTGTCTATATATATATATATATGCACGCGGTATATACGTATACCTATAGAAGAGAGAAGCGGGGCCGTTATGCGCTCGCGGATATACATATAATGCGAGTATAAGCGGCGCGCGTAAGAAAGGCGACGGTATATGTAGAGTCCGGTAGCCGAGAGCGGATCGGGGATACATCATCGTATATATATATATATGTATAGAGGAGCGAGCTATTGTATCTCTTGGTTCGATCTGCACCCGGTAGCCGGGAGTCTCTGATGTTATATATACGTATATATAAAGGGGCGGGGGAGAGATCGGGGAAACAATGCGCGCGCGCGTGAGCCGCGGCGGGACGCGGACTTTAAACGGAGATGGATAGAGGGATTAGGCGGCGATCTCGTTGCTCGCGGCGGCTGCATATATAGAGGAGTACGTAAGAAGCAAAGGGCCATTGGTGCATCAGCGAGGGAACAATCGCCCGCGGGACCGCGAACGATGCGATTAGAGATTGACCGCGACCGCTGCCATACGTATAGAGATGCGAGAATTCTTTGAGTTTTTACATAGGTTCCGTTTTCACGGATTATCGGGGCAAAATGAAATGTTTGGATGTTTGCCATGAGCGATCGATGACCAAAGTTTATTACAAAACTTAACGTGTCTACACATTTATCTTTACCCAAAATTGTTTATACGCTGAATTTTTGTAGTGGCATAAAATTAAAGTGTATATATATGCTGCGCCCATGTATAAAAACAATTGATTTTAACGAGTAATACTTACAATACAAGGGTCGACACGTGTGAAAACATCGTCGCATTTAAATTAGCATTGCGAAACGGCCGCCGCTAAAATGCTTGAACACACAGTAAGCGAATCCGCACCCATCAGGCGCTAATTCCTTTACAGGTTTTTCAGCTTGCGAAGAGAGACGTACGAGTATAGAGCCGAGAATGAAGATAGACCGCGGAATACGTATATATTTACGCAAATGCCAAAGTGCAAAAGGATCGAGGGAAAAAAAGAGAGGAATCGGGGGTGTCCTCTCGCACAGCAGCAGCAGCAGCAGCAGCAGCAGCGAAATGGCCAAATGATCGAATCTCGTCGTGCGCAGTCTATATGTCTCTGCTCACTGTGCATCGATTGCGCACAGATTCCCTGTCCTAAGGTACACACTTACACACCGGCGGTCGATTTATACGCGCTTCATCGATCTCTCTCTCTCTCTCTCTCTCTCTCTCTCTCTCTTGCACAGCTTCGCCATAGAGAGAGAGAGAGAGAGAGAGAGTAGCGGCTTCCTTCCAATTAAAATTGCTCCCGGCCTATTGTCCGATCAGACGTCGATTAATATCGGCGATGTAATTGCGTTAATCGGCAGCGGAGCCACTCGCGTCGCGCTCAACCCGACAATACAATGCCCAAGCAACAGCAGCCGCAGCAGCAGCAGCGGCAGAGTCGCGAACGAGACCAGACCGCGGAGCAGAGATAATGCCGGGAGGAAAAAGTCTCTCTCTCTCTCTCTCCCCTCTCAGCGGTTCGGAGCAAAGAGTTTTATAAGAGTGTATGGAATTTCGCCTGCCTATACTTGCCCTCTATCTGCCTGCCATCTCTCTCTCAACTGCTGCTGCAGTGTATGTGTGTGTATACGCGCGACTAGTCAGTCGTTGCTGTTGCTGCTGCTGCTGCTGCTGCTGCTGCCTGAGATACGAGCGAAACTTATATATATAGAGAGAGAGAGAGGGACACATGTGTATGCAGCGCTTTTCAATTGAACGTTTTATGGAACAAAAGTACCGCGTGCTTTTCAATTGACCATGTTTTTTTTTTCTGCTTCGTATGTACGTATATGCATGTGTGTGTGTGTGTCTTATTGTTCGATTGCTGCGTTAGGAGCCAAGTTGGCAGAACACAGGACTTTCTTCGGAATAATTGTCCTAAATTTATCTAGCGCGTTTTTCCGTTGGCTGTAGAGACTGGCGAATGGAAGCAGATCGAATAGGTGTATCGCGGATGGTTCGTGAATGGTTCAACTGTGGGATAATCAAAGTTGATCGTGATCAATATTATTTTGTACTTTCGCCTGTATCAGCATGGGAATTCAATCGCCTGTATAAGCATATTTCGCCTTTCATTCAACTGAGACAATAACGTTTAATTATTGTTGGATTGTTCGAATTTAACTTTTTTTATGTTTACCCATTTAACATTCTTTCTATGTTAAGAGCTCAAATGTATGTATAAAAAAATTAGTCGCTTAAATAATCGTCATTATATCCGTTTAAATGATTTAATTTAAACTAAACGTATTTCTTCGATTTCAATTGAAACAAAAAAGTACGAAGGGTGCAGGCAAACTGCCTCGGATATGCTAAAATATCGAATGAGAAAGTCAAGAGGGCTCATAAAACTATGAATGAAATCCATAAAACATCGGCTAAGTGTTTATTGCACCGGCCAACAATACACGACAAGGGCAGAATAAAAAGTCGACGGACTCGAGAGAGTCCAGGACTATATACATATACACACATACGTAAGGCTAAGAATAAGAAGGAGTATTAAGAAAAATGATAAGTGAGCCAGTCCGTTCACTTACCATAAACGTTATAACGCCTGTATACATGTATACGCGCGCGGCTCTCTCGCGTCGTCCCACATCTGCATAAAACGAGTGCGCGCCGCAGTCCGGACAAACAATCGCTTCTCTCTTCTTCCCCGCGCGCGCGCGCGCACACACACACACACACACACACACACGGGCAAGACAGCAGTGATACAAAGTTTGCCGGAAGAGAAGGACCAGCGGCTATCACCACAGATATATACATATATATACAAATAAAGCATACCGCGTGGCGCGCGAGTCACACGCGAACCAGTTTTAACCACTCGGCCCCACGTGTGACCGGTTATCCTCTCTCCCTTCCGACACTTTTATTTACTCATTTTTACAAGTACTTTTGTTTCGTTCGCGCGTCCTCTTCTCTTCGTTGCCAAAGTAGCTCACTGCCGCGGAGTGTCTGCAGCGTCCGAAAGGAGACGATGACTCGATCAGAGCTGTTCCCCTCCTGCCGCGTATACAATGTACGTGTGCGCATGTGTGCGGCAGTTCAGTGCAGTGCTCCGCCATAGCGGGTTCGATTTCTCACCGTCCGTGCTGTGCTTGTGTGTGCGAGCTTGCATTTGTGGGCGAAGAGGGGGGTTAGGGGGAAAAAATGCCGAAAAATGCTTTACCCCGGGGAAACAAGTGACGATCGGAGGCTCGCTTAATGACTGCGCTGCGGCTTCTTCGATTTTAAGTGCAGAAGCCAATTAATGCTCGTTTTATTACCGCGGTAACAGCTATGTTTATGTCCTTTTCGCGCCCGATTTGTTTGTATTGTCGAACGGGTTCGTAAATATTCCGATAGGTGTGCAAGGCTCTCTCTCTCTCTCTCTCTCTCTCGAGCGACGCGCGGTACACATTATATGTATATATATATATACTATTTTCGCATTGGTAGCAGGTCGTAAGCGACAAATAAAAAACTCTTCTATTGAGGAAAAACGAGTTTAATTGTTTCTGATATTTAATTAGCGGATCGATATTTATCTGCTGCTGTATTAATTTTATGTGTATGCGATAATTATCGGGACTCGTTTGTTTGGCCTGTGTGCGTCCGGAATCGAAATACCGTACGATCCTGCCTGCATATAAGTAGTGCGACTCGATAAAGTGCCCCGACGCTGACTGTAGTTCAACCAGAATATATGTAAACTATCCAGTCCTGTAGCTACTTCGAACTACCGCAAGCGAATTATTTTTCCTACCTTTCATTATTCTACACATACACTTAAATGCACTATTCATTTTTATTTTTCTGTTCCTATTATTACATGCATTGAATAATAAATACTAAATAATCGCGGATAGTGACATTAATAACAAAAAGTGTCTATTGGAATTTCATGAAATAATATACATTTATTGGTTGAAAGGAAGATCTCGTTGGTATTACAAATGATCGATGAAGTTATTACACGTAGAAGTTAGCTCCGATAAAGGCAAATATTAAAATGCGAGAGTAAATTATTGTCTTCTTATATACAATTTCCAGATAGGGATCTTAACGAGTTTTAAGCCAGTTTGTAATAAGTTTCTAAAATATTCATTGGATGCGATTGTCAGCTAATCAATATCGATAATATGCTCCCGCTTGAACTCAATAGCATTCTACCAAGCTGTAACTTCTTCGTCGTAAGTATATGTATAAAACGTTGGAAAACATTTATTTACTTATTTGCGGTCGATCTTGTAAATAAGAACAATATCGCTTCTTGAAATTAAAACTATAAATCGTTCCTAATACCGGAACAGTTTGTATCGACTGTATAAGCATTCACATCAAATTTAAGGCAATAAGAAAAATAGACTGATTTTCCTAACCGAAATCAATTACAATTTAATACAATACTCGCACTCTGAATTCCTGTACGATCGAGGTTGATTTCTTTTTCCTGATTCAATGCGATGCCTCCGTCGAATAACTCTTAACCGAAACTCGATCAAAATGACACGCGCCCAAAATCATTATTAAAACACTAGCCAGGCTCCAGCGGCGATAAATGGCGGTCATGATCCGGCCCTCACTCTTAAGGCGATTGTAGAATAAAACGAAAGATAGAAGAGAAAAGAAGTAAAAACGTAAAAAAAGAAAGAGAGAGCATGCGAGAGAGAGAGAGGGCATGAAAGCGAAGAGTGTATATACATCTCGCTCCTGCAGTCGCTGTATAAATGATGATCGCTCTTCTTTCTCTCTTTCTCTCTCTCTCCCACAGCGTATAAGCCCCGACCAAAGAGTGAGAGAGAGAGAGAGGGAGCGAGTGGTGCTCTATACTCTACGGGCCGATAAATACAGCGGTCCATCCTTGGGGGTGAAGGCGAGAGCGAAGGCGAAGCAAGCGAGCCGCGGCCCCGCGCGAATTATAGGCGTTTTAAAAATATTGTCCCATCACTTATTCAGAGGCCCCCACTGGTCTAAGGTATTGCTTTCCGATACTATCTTTCGATCACAATTTTCGAGCCCTGTAACCTCCCCCCCCCCATCCAGCCCTACACTACGACCACCTTCACGAGAGTTTGTATTATTGAAGGCGCAGTGCACGCGCAGCAGCTCGCGGGAGCGAGAGAGAACCGGACAGCACAAGAGAGGGAGCGAGAGAAGATGCTGCCAGTACAACTGCTACACTTTACAGGCTCATGAAAAAGGAGGGGCGAGCGATCCTGCGGTATAAAGTCCCTATACGCTTCTTTTCTTTTTTTAAAGCTGCTGCCGCTATACGCGGCTTCCGACGTTATGTACGACGTAGTTTACTTGTAATTTGTTACTGCTCGTGCAATGAATACTTTGGGAGAAGAGTTCGACTATTCCACAAGCGATATAGCCGTTTCATGAATTATTGTGATAATTGTATAATTTGCTTCGGCTATGTGGCCGTCTTCTTGGCGATAAACCAAATGGATTTTTTCGTTTTCTCATACTCTTCGGCAAGCTAAAGGCTTATAAAGACTACAGCTGCAATAACATTAGAAAAGCAGATTTACAATTGGATTAATTTGGTGTATAAAAAAGGGTTTGTCATCTTGCGTTTTGGTGTAAGAAAGTTATCGATCGATATTTTTTTTATATCTTGTTCTTTATTCAAGCAACAATCAAGAAATTCATAAAAATAAAAAAAAAAGGTATTGCTCGTATTGATCGATAACTTTCTCAATTTAGAAAAATTGCCAACTTTATAAGAATCATAATAAGAAATGTATTGCTTCCAGATTCCATACTTTTACATTGCTTGATCGTTGTTATTATTATACTATTTAAAAAGTATGTGCCATATAATTACCATTAAAAAAAAATTTCGCACACATTAGGTGTCCGATATAGCGAAAAGATACAACACGCACAAGACAGCATCGGAGCTTTAAAAATAGGTTACTCGTTATCTTCCCTCCTCCCCCTGTAAAAGTGAATTTCCGTTAACTTTCCAAAGCCCTTAAAAGCAGATTAATCAGAGTTGGGGTTGGAGCTGGCATAACAGCTCTCCTCCGGCAATCAGCCAAAAACTTTTCCTTTTTTTTCCTTGGCGAACTCGCACCAATTCCCATTCTTCGCAGGCCGCAAAAAAGCCAAATTCCGCTGATACGCTTCTTCTTCTGCTCTCTCTCTCTCTCTTTTTCTCACACACGTATACACACATACACTTGGGTGTACGGGTATCCTATCGAACATCTAAGTAGCACCTCCTTCGTATAGCCGCTCGCGTGCGATTTTATTTTGACCCTCGTCCTGTGAGATTTCGCACATCCAAAAATAAGAGAGAACCGAGGACCCGTATAGCCACTTGCTCAAAGGCCGACGACGGAAAGGCGAGAGAGAGAGAGAGAGAGAGAGAAGGTGAGAATAGAAGGTCAAAACATGAGGTCTATATCGGTAGCGAAGCTGCACCTGAGCCCCGATTCAACGGACCCTCGACGCCCGTCCCTTTCTTCCCTGTCGCGCGGCGATCGCTATATAACCTCGCTCCTATAGCCGACCGTGCCCACATTTCTACCTGCGGCTGCATTCATCAGCAGCAGCAACAGTACAAGCACATAAGTTCGCACACACACAGACGCACACACGCATACAAACGTACATATAGTCAGACGGTCGCGGCTCGTGTGTGTGCGAAACAGTCCGGCATCTGCGCTGCGGAGTCGAATCCCGGGCGTTAATGAGGAGAGGCGGTCGGCTACAGCATTACGCATACATTAGGAACCGGCGATCACCTCTCCGATCGGATCTCGCTTCTCCTCTCTCCTCCTCCCCTCTCTCTCTCTCTCTCTCTCTCTCTCTCTCTCTCTCTCTCTGTCTCTCGGGCTGCGAAAGTGCACTGAACGCTGATCGCGCTTTTTCTCTCCCTCCTTTATTCTCGCGCTGCACTCGCGCGGCGGCTCTGGCTCTCGTCCGGCGCGCGGCGGATCGGCTGCAGGGCCGGCAATGGGAATGAGAGAAGCTCCTCTCAAGCGGCGCTTTCAATTATTCCTCGAACAATCCCGCCGCTTGTTTCCTTCAGCGATTACATCTCCAGGTATTTATTCCCTTCGTCGAGCTCCGTGAGAGAGAGAGAGAGAGAGAGAGAGAGAGAGAGAGAGAGAGAGAGATGAAAGTCCGCTTGTTCTCCTTCCTCTACCCCGTTGACTCGCTGCCACAATCTCACTCGGCGGTGCACCGTGACCAGGGCGATTTTTTCTCTGGTTTTCTTCTCTTCCTTCCGCCGCGCCGCAGAGACTCCTCGAGTCTCTTCTTCCTCGCAACTGATCCTGGCTCGTATAGGTACGCGAAAAAAGACCTGCGAGTTGGCGAGCTTTTAAACGATTGTTCGAGCTATATAGCCAATCGAACGTGGACACTGCCGCGCGGATAAATTGGATTTCGAGGTAGCAATTACTTCCTCGTGCTGATTATAAGCGACGTATCGTTTATTAAGTGAGCTTTGGTCCGGAGGCCGCATCCAATGATTGACCATATACTTTATCTTGCTATATCCTAAATCTAAATATATGAAGATTTTCCTTGAATGACTTATTGATTATTATTCGTAGCTTTAGACTACACTTTTTCATGGAATCCAGTATAGATACAAAGAGGCGTATTTCTATCAGCATACATGCAAAAAAATACTTTGTTGCGACAACGAAGTACTTGGTTTCATCAACCGAGAAATCGTCCTTAGATTTTGGACAACGAAGTACTTTGGTTGGCGTAACAAAGTCACTTGGTATTTGTCACGTTAACTAAGTTATTGGTTAGAACATCCATGTTTTCTTACCTTTTGTTTGCATGGCTTATCCAATCAACATTTGCAGATAACCTCAAAAGATTATATTGTCATTGAGGTTTCTATATCAATATTAATATCTATTTTAATTAGGTTTTCGTTCATAAAACTTACCTTCAAATTTTTCTTTGTACTGCCCCAAACCCCACTCTTCCAGCAATTCACTCACGATATTCGACATCTTTCACGCGTGTACTCTCACAAAACAATGCCTCACTTTCGCGCGCTTGCCGCCGCCTAGTAGTTAGTCTTACCAACACGGTTTCTAGAAGTAACTACCCTACTATTCTTTAGCTAGAAAACCAAGTTTCTTCGTTACTCCTATCAAATTTTTTGGTTACAGCATCTAATATACGCATTTCTTAGGTTAACTAAGTACAATTTTTTGTATTTACTAACTTATTAGTTAGAGCAACAAATACCAAGCCAACAAAGTCATGTTGGTTTATCCAACGAACTATTTTTTTGCGTGTAGCAGAATTTATGGTGAAAATCGACAGGAAAACTGATTAATTCTCTAACGGTTTCTTCGTCCGTAAATATTTAGAATGGAATAAAAGTGTGACTATATCCTCCTGCATGTATATCCGTTTCATTATTACCAATCAATTTAAGAATTAAATCAACCTAATAATGTACAATCAACTAAATAATCTAATAGTTTCACTCAAAATACATTCCAAGTTTCTTAAAAGAACTTGCCGAAATGGAAGGGAATCAATCATTAGAGTAAAATAGAAGAAGTACTTGATTACAATACGAATAAATGTATAATACTTTATGTATAAAATAAAATTTTCTTAATTAACATAATTCATCAACTTGACTAGTGTTATATATATATTATCTACTATCTCTATTATAATTATAATAAATAAAAAAATACAAAAAAATAAATAAATAAAAAGAAAATAAAAATTTAACGACTTATCCAATATATTACCCAATTATCGCTTCTCATATTGGAAAACCAATTGGAAAAACATTTTCATACTATTGACGAATTGTTGGATACAGTTTAAAGTATTGTACCGTTATGTTAGAAACTCCAGGTTGTAATATTTTGCAAACATGTTTACTTAGGAAATAGCAGGTATATATTCACTTGAAGTTACTGTTTTTCACAGAAAATAACTTGGTAGTAATTTGACAATTTAAATATTTTATAACTCAGTCCTATTTCCAATAGTCAGTCTTATAACACCGTTCGTAGTTTACACATATAGGTACAATCAAATTCAGTATTCAAGATTATAAATATACCTAATACTAAAATGATTTTAAAAAATATATTACTTCATATTAACGTCCTAAATTTCTTTTTTTATCAACTTATGGAAGCTAAAATAGAAAGCAACGATCCATTACTTACAAGTGCAACAGAAATATTTCAAGTAGCCGTAAGTTATTATTATATTCAGAAAATCTTTATCTTTATTTAAATGATCAAAAAATTAATGTTACAGAAAAAATTCATGAACTATTGTTTCAAAGAGAAAACATCTTTGCTCATCATCAATGGGAATACAGTTGATTCGTCATCCTTAAATTCAATTTTCCATTCTATTAGACCGATAAATTTAATTGGAGCGAATGAAAATAATGTCTTTATCAACCAAAAACGTTTCCAGAGAGTTTATAAAATAAATGAAACGCATTTCAGTAAACAGAATAGACCTGCAACGAGCGTCGCATTTATAGTATCATCTAATGCAACTTTTGCAATGTTATTAACAGATATGAGAAATTCTATTTGGTGGAATCATGAAGCTCTTTTTTTAATAGTTAATTTGGATTTTGAAAACAGTTGTCTAATGGCACATGCATTTTTGCATACAATGTGGAATTTTAATATTTTATCAGCTGTATACTTGTGTCGAACCGTGGACAATGATTTATTTTTCTATACTTACAATCCTTTCGGGAATCTAGCCCCGATATTTTGGAAGAACCTGCGGCATAGTCATATGTTTAACGAACGTTATACGCTGTTTAAACATTTTATTCCTAAACCTTACGGAACTATATATACATATGGTAAGTATAAAAAGTACATAAGTTAATTTAAAGCTGGTGAAAAGTACAAATGGATTTATATCGAGCTAATTGAAAATTTATTAATCATAAACAGATTCATCAATCTGCAATAGTTTATATTTTGATAAAACAAATAATCTAAATGGCTATAACATGAAAGTCAGCAGGACCTTATACTTAAATGAGTCAATCGATGACGTTAAAAATATGAATATATGTAAGTTTGCACATAATGGCATTATTGATGCGTTGTCTACTCATTTAAATGCAAATATTTCTACAAAGTTCTTTAATAAGTTTGGCTTTATCAACGAAAATGGCGAACCGCAAGGACAGATTGAAGAAGTATTAACTAGTAAAATCGACTTCACCACGACTGCATATCATGCACGTGATTATTGGAAGCATCAATTATATCTTTTTCATGAAGACACAGTTAAAATTATATCTTCAAAGCAATTAGTTAATAATGTTGAAATATTCTTTTATATATTTGACTCAAAAATTTGGATGCTTTTCGTAATAATGAGCTCCACTTCCATTATTAGTTTGAAATATGTTTTAAATGAATCAATATTCTTAACTATTTTCGATTTCATGCGATTATTGACCCATACTCCAATGCTAACGACACCAAAAAATGTAATTAGTAGAATATTATTCATAGTTATTAGTCTATTTGCTTTTCTAATCACATCATTTATTCAAAGCTGTTTAAGTGCATTAAACACTGTGCCGACAACAGCCTCAAGAATAGATTCGGTTCAAGACCTAATGAAATCTAATTTCACACCTCTGGGAACTGCAAATTATCGTAGTATACTGCAGTTTAAAGAGCTACGGGAAAGATTTCGTGAAGTCTCCTCAATATCTGAGTGCTTCTATAAACTTTTAAAAGGCGATCGGGTTGCTTGCTTAGAATCTTATATAATTGCAAAATTCTATATTTACGAGAATGCGAATATTCACATATCGAAGCATAGTGCGTCCAAACGAAGTATGACATTTGTAATTGCTTTGGACTCACCGATTTTTCACAAGCTTGATACACTTTTGAGAAGATTCAATGAAGGTGGATTTATTAAAAGGGCATTTGATAATGCTGAACTTTGTTATACTAATCATTCTTTTAAAGAAGAATTATTGACAACTTTGAATTTAATATGGAGCTTTTACGTCTTATTTAGCGGATGGATATTAGCGACTACTTTTTTTATTTTGGAAATGTTCATG
Source organism: Megastigmus dorsalis (assembly GCA_900490025.1). NCBI lineage: Eukaryota > Metazoa > Arthropoda > Insecta > Hymenoptera > Megastigmidae > Megastigmus > Megastigmus dorsalis. The sequence goes on from UELU01129676.1 coordinate 63,884, forward strand.
TATTATATTGATTATTCTCGATTACTATTCACAATTTACGGTCGATTTGCGAATCGATAGACAAAAGTTAAGATGGTATGTTTTTTCATATATATTTGTGTGTGTATGTGTGTGTAAATTTTAAATTTAAATTTCTTTTATTTTCTTTTTAGATTAGATTTAATTGTAATTACCTTAATTTTTCAAAGTTACGAACTGATATCTAATCGCATATTCTCAATTACCATCGAATGCAAAAACTGTACATCGTAATTTTGAATTAATTTCCAGCTAAGACAATTCTCAAATTTCCGCTATTAAAACCCTTTAGCGGCTTTCCACTTGATTTTCAACTGTTTTACCGGTTATTGGTTTACACTTAAATTCAGACTCATTAGCGGAAACAAAAACAGCTTGACTATCGGATATCTCTGCTAAAGATGCACTTAAAAAGCTCTGTGAGGCATTTAAAAGGAAACGCTTGAAAATCCAGCTCTTAACGAGTTATAAATACATTTTCCATGTGGATTTGCATATAGTAATTTCAAATAACGAGCTGTCTTTCAAAGATAGTCACTGATTTTCTCTTTAATTACTTAACACATCATTAACGGTGAAAGAATATAATTAATGTCGATACTTTAATCTCTATGTAAAAATATTTCTGGCTTGACATTTTAAGTAAAATTTTCACTTCATTAAAAATGTAAATGTACCCGTTTGGATGGTATTCTGTTAAGTTTATTAGATATCAACTGAATTTTAATAAGACTCAACATTAGAGTATCGATGTTTTAATTTTATTTACTTCCAACTAAGTAATTTATGCAGCCTATGAGAGAGAGAGAGAGAGAGTGAGAATTCTATAAATAAAAGATCTTTTTTTTTCCTCGACACTTGCGCGTGCCTGCAATAATAAAAACGGTCCAACTCTATTTCCCATTCCATAATTTTGCTTGGATCTTGATCCATTAAACCACTTATAATAATATGATAACTAGAGTTTTTAAAGTCTTAGAGACAACTTCTAAGTCCAAATAATGATATTTTACTTGTTTTCTGTTTCAGGTAAGATGGTTAACCATTACTTTATTATTTCCTGCTTCACATTGGGGCATTTATGGTAAGTGGAATCATTAATTCTGCAGGAAACACATGCGCAGATTATTTCCAACCACTTGGACTTATAAGACCGCATGACTAAACAAATACAGTTTAATAAAACCATAATATTATAATGTGGTGTACGCATACCGTTATTTATACTCTCGAATAAACCGTAAGCTGTCGAGAAATAAAATTCTGCACCAGTCGCGAATCAAGCTTAATATGAAAATCAAAAGTAAACACTCGCGCATTTGCGTAATATTCGTTTAATAGAGAAAAAAGAACGTGGCCAGATGATGAAGAAACGCACACACATATATGTATATATATAGAGAGAGAGAGAGAGAAGGAGAAAGAGAGAAAAAAAAGTTAGCGCTTAATTCCTAGTGGCGCAAAGAAGTCGACTTTCTAATCACTAGTCGCGCGTGCGCGCGAAACGACTTTTGCAAATATTTGTTTATGTATAAATCGAAAATGTATAAAAGTTCGCGGGGGTCTCGCTCACCAGAAACCTGAAAATCGCGACTCAGCAGCGCCCGCGCACAGCGTAGAAAGTTAATTTATACGCAGCCAATATAGAATCGTCATCATCGTACCAGCCGCACAATCATAATCGCAATGGACGCTCACGGCTCGATAGCACTCGCTTATAGGAGGCAGCCTGTTCGTAAATTATGCAAACGACACGAGCGCGCACACCTATATAGATATCTTGTCGAACTTGCAATATATATATAAAAGTGCAATAAAAAAGTCTCTCTGGTCGCGGCGGACAGTTGGCGCATGGCTCTCTAAGGCGTTGCTGCAGGGGGAGCGAGATCCGCTGCAGGCGCCTAATGCTCGAAAAAGAATTTCGCCTTTGAAATCCATGCCTCTATCTCGCTTACAGTTGCCGATTGCCCATTTGAGGAATCGATCCGGCTATCGGGGGAAAAATCGAAATTGGAAAGCCTGGCGAGATTGATTTCTGTGTACGTGTTACTCGAGTGCAAAAACATTTCAATCGAATATAGTTAACGAAAACACACATTTTATGAGTCTTTTATGCAGTACTTGAACATATAAATTGTTTGGTTTGGAACATATTTTACTCAAATGTGTAGTTTCACTTGAAATATTAAACACAAAAACTTGTTTTTAAATCAAACGGATTTTTATTCACCTTCGTTATATAAAGAGGCTAACTCTGAACTCACAAAGAAATGAAGTTCCAGTACATTCTTGACATTAACTTATAAACTTAATTTCCATATTTTCTTTACCTTCGATATATGTTATTGATAAATTTTGAAGTTCATTATTTATAAAACAATGGTTTGCAATTTCAATCCGAGGTTTTCTCCTGATAATAAATATAGAGGAAAAATTTGAATATTAGTTTTCAAATATACAAGGAAAATTAAGTCATACATTCTATCTCTTGGCAGATTTCATATTATTCGAGGATTTAAAATAAAATGAAATGAAAATTCTATGTTCTTTGCTTAATCTCAAGACTATAATAGTCCTTTGATATAGGTTGATTTCTTTTATGCTAAACCGCAAAGTCCCACTATCAGCTCGCCGGCATAATCTGATTTCAGTCTCGTCTAGAAGAACGTTAAAGGTATTTTTACGGCCACAGCGAACTAGGAGCTCGCGTCCAATCAATGGCAACGAGGTAATGATAGTTTTAGAGAGGCGTTTTGAACGAGTGTATCCGCATTCGCAGCTCCTGCTCCTGGTCCTGCTGCTGCTGTTGCTGCTGCTCGGTGTCGTTTAATTGCCACCGGTAATTAAGCCGCGCTCGCGCACTCGGCATTTTGCATAAACTGTCGCCTGGCACTTGGTCGAAGCCATTCTTATAGATCGGCCGGTTAATAGACTTGCGTGATTCGTATTCAAATTGCTTTTTAACCCAGACTGCCATCGCACGATGCCATCAATTTCTGTCCGAGCTTTCAGGGAACTGCGAGCCGTTCGCCTGGGCGGATTTTAAGACTTCGCGCACGCGCGCGTGCGCGTGTGTGTGTGTGTGTTTGATTGTATACTGCTTTTTCTGCGACGCGATCAAAATTTAAGTGAAAAACACGCCCAACTGATTGATACGGCTGCAATTACAGGCGACTTTCAGGGAAATCTAGTCATTATTATATGCGAATATGCGAAAAAATGTGGATGTAGAATATATGAATGGGCATTACTTACAGAGCTGACCGCATTGAACCAGCTTTTTCAACTTGTTCCAGTGTAGAATTATAATTTTCTTGTACTCTTATTGCGAATCTATGAATATTCATGAAACAGAAATATTCCTTAAATTTTGATTAAATAATGATGTAAAGAAAAATTCATATGCATACGGATTAACTTTATAAAATTGTTATTATATTCTTGTTATAGATATTGAAATATGTATTACCAAATTATCCTCTATGATGAAAGATCCTTTCAAATCAAATAAGTAGCTCGAATATCTATAAACGTTAAAATAACTTTTCTACGCTGAGTTTCAAAGATTATTATTATCATTACAATTGTTGAGCAATATGTTTTTGCATTGGTGTGAACAGATCAGTTAGATGTATTTATGTACACTTACATAGTAGAAAGAGACACAAATCTAATGTAGTGCTATCTCTTTCTACTAAGCGTCGTTTCCTCTTTGCGGAGCGCGTGCGTCGTCCTCATCGTCGTCAGTCTACCACGAGCTAATAATGTACATACTACCACGTTTCCGTTTTTAACACTAAATAACCTTTATTTGACTATCCAAATAAAATACATTTAACAACAATAAAAGAATATTTCATTCAATACACTCCATTAAAGAGGTTCTGTAATCTTGCGAAAAGCCTCGGCGACAATCGACATTATCCTCATTGCGCACGGCCTCGGAAGACTTATTTTTTCTCGCCCCTCGGTGGCGCGCACGGTACACAGAAACAAAATTGCTTCCCCAGAAATAGAAGGTACAAAAGAATTCATTATGTGATTTCACGAGAAGAGCGGAACCGACGCGGATTCATCTCGGCAGCGTGGGCCACATGTGGGAGAGAGAGAGAGAGAGAGAAGAGATGCCTCAAAAAGATCTGTGGCACACTGTATGGACGCACGTAGGTCGAGCGCGTCTCTCTTTCTCTCTCTTGAAGCTTCGGAACATATAAGCGTCAGTGAGGCTGTCGAGAGCGAGAGCGAGAGTGAGAGAGAGAGAGAAAAAAAGAGGAAAGATCTCTGCTCCTGTTGTGTCTATGCGTCCCTATCCGTTGGCTCTACTCCCGGGGCACGTATGGGCCACACATGTCCAAATTATTATTGTCTGAAACACACAACTCTCGACCTTCTTTTTCCCTCTCTCTCTTTCTCTCTCTCTCTGTGTCTCTTTCTTGCTCTTCTTTGAATTTTTTTTTCCTTTGAGCTGCTGTGACTCCACGACTCCTCTCCAAGGGCATTTCCGAACTCCGGAGCTCATATATATATATATCGATGCCGTGGACCCGCGGGCAACGATGTGTCCCATTTAATTATGACGTGTACAGCTCATCCATAGAGCGAGATGATGGGAGTCCAATTTCCGGAAGGTTGACAGCCACCGTACAGGGTCATGGCCGAGGTCCTCTCGATATAATTATCGCTGGAATGGGTAGTTCGTTATAGAATATGAGAAAGCTCTGGTGTTAAAAGAGCTAAACATTGAATTTGCCCTTTTTACATTGTCATTGTTAATGATAAGCAAAGTAGTAACTCGTATAGTCTTCGAAAGGGACAAATTATCATCGTGCATAAGCAGAAAATCGTCAAATTCACAGAGAAAATTCAGAGATTGCGAGCGAGTATGAGAGACAAGGATGGTAGGAGGAAGCGAGAGCAAGAGAGAGAGATAGAGAAAGAGATATGACAAGCACGCGCACTGCAAGTGACATAGCGACAGTTTAACGGATCGCTGCATCTCCCAAGCTTCTAATTTCGACTGTAAAGAGAAACTCTCGCAGAGTGCGTCGAAGCAAAGATAAATTGTCAAGGAAGCGCGCTTACATACATACATATATATGTATACAGCGTACGAGGAACAGAGAGAGAGAGAGAGAGAGAGAGAGAGAGAGGAGCAGAAGAGCGCAGAGGAATAATGACGAGTAAGTGCGGTGGCAAGCGCAAGAGTCGCCGTGATACGCGCATAGCGATAGAACCGCAAAGGGTAAAAGGGAGCTGTCGGGAGGGGTCTTGAGTTTCGGCACGTGCGTCCTCTGATCACCGGATGCCGCGTGCGTGCACAGGCTCTATGTATTGCAGGGCGCGAGTTGACTCCACCTCGCGACAGCTCATATACGAGGCTTCGCCGCGCTCTTTGTTATGTCAGCCCGGTGTCGATGCGCTTGTTCGCGGACTCTCCTATAACTGTGTGTTATATAGGGGAACGAGTACGCTGTGCCGTGCGCTTCTATGGAGGTGGATAATAATTGGCAAGAACTGAAAATTCATATAATTGTTATTTATACACATTGTTATCGCTAATATTAAATATATATATTATTAAATTATAATATTAAATATATATATTAT